>JABFPN010006251.1:0-11844 GCA_022817305.1 Leptoteleia sp. ZL-2020 | reverse complement strand
CCGTACCGTATGCCTATCCTAACCATATGCAAATATTTCTTAGACAAGCATTATTGAATATACTTAAACTAAGTATATGTATTGTTTTTTCCTACATATATGTATAGGAATATTAGTATGCCCACCAGAAGAAAAATGCATGGTAAATAGAAATACATTTTCTGTTAACAATAAACATATATGTGTAGACAGACTACTATTTCCATGTAATGCTAGTCATTTCTATCAGTGTAGGGGTATCATTATACGGTAAACTGAATTATAATACTTTTAAATATTGTTTGGTAAATTTTCCTCAACTGCTTTATAATTGGTTCGTGTACGACATTTTGTTAAACAAATTTAATAAAAATAATTCCGATTATTATAAGAATAATATTATTATACTTAAAGGAGAGTAAAATAATAAGCGTATTATTTTTTTCAATGTAGCTTAGCAGCACCCGATGACTTTATTCGAATTAACTCCAGTTCGCTCATAAGTCTATATTTATTTTATTTATAATGTAAATTTAAATTAAAGCAGGGTAATTAAAGTTTCGTCAGACGAAGCATTCGTAACAAAAGCAATGATTTATAAATTTGTTATGAACAGGACAAATGATGAATAATGTACAAGTGAAAACAAATTGAAACGTTGATGTAACAGGGGAACAATGTTGACGTGCAATCCTGCCTAGCTTCAATGGCATATGGCGGTCGGGTTATGGCGAGGACATAGCGTGCTCCGGCACCTTGATTCATGGTAAAGGAGGGTTACAAGGGACGAACCGCAGGTAGACAGGAAGCAAAGAAAAGAAAACGCTATTATGGGTTAACGACCGCTACTTTGTCCATTCATACTGCATTCATTCTTTCGGCATTTTCGAACTCGCTTGGACTTCCAGTTTTTGTCCGTCCCTTTTATTTCTGAACCCGACTTTTCCCAACCCAAATCATTTCCTCGACGAGAACAAAATTAACTACTTTTGTATCCTATTATACCATGCTCGGGAGTTATCTATATTTTCTGTTAAACGTCCGATCAAATATTTTTCTCCAGGCATGGTTCAACTACTTTCGATAGAAGTCGATAAAACAAATAGTATATATATTCTTTCACATTTTATTGAAATATATTTATAATTGAAAAGAGTCAATTAAACAAATAAATGTCGGTAATTCTCGCGACGAGAAAATAATCGTGGATATAAGATTCTTTTTCTTAAATTTCATGCAAGGTTTAATGATTAAAGTAAAAGCAATGAAAATCATTATTTTATGAGTGATTGTACAAAAAAAAGATGTATTAATAGTGTAGTTTGTAGAAGACTGCAATTTCGATAAATTACGATTTAAATGTTAATATTATGCACGTATTTATTATTCAAAACTGGATTATATCAATTCAGCATAAGGTGATTTATTATTTAATAATTGAATCTTTTAACACCCAGCTATTCGAAATGTCGTTTCATGCTGAAAAGTGCAGTTTAATGCGTCATATTATCATATGGCGTTTTCCATTAAACGAACCCATCCGAGTCGGAATCGTGCAGGTTCGTGTTCAGCGAAAACTCGTGTTCTACTAGCGAAACGAAAGAGCGCGCGTAATTGATAGTCTTTTCGTTTGGTTGCTCCAAGAGAGAGTTTGTATCTTCATTTGTTTCGTGCATTTAGAATGAGATAGTCGCACAGCGGAGTAAACCAATCAAAATGGCTATATAAGTTTGAAATCAAACGTAACTGCTCCTTTTTTATTGCCGTTTATATGCATCGAACAGAAATATGACTATGTTTTGATGAATAAACATAAATAACCTTTGGCGTTTAATGCAAAATCATTCTTCACACGCACACATGTGCGAGCGCGGAACAAAATTCTAAACAATTGTCTTACTTTTTGTTTTCTAATTTCCTAATTTTGCGAGACTTATTAGATTTGCAAATGACTGATTTAATGAAAAATCATCCTTCCCATACATTTTAAATAATTGTCCTACTTTTTTCCGTTTAATTTGTTAACGATGAAATTGAAATAATAATGTGAAATTTTTTTACATCCGATTCATCTTTTATAACTTTCTTGAATAATCTTCCATGTCATTACGAGATGACCAAATTCACTTTACGAAACGTGTTGAGATGTTTTTTTTTTCTGCCATGGTAGAAAATGATGGACATATTGTTCACGATGAAGCGAACGACACGCCTTTGATAGTTTTGCTTTCCGTCTTACCTGCAGGCGCGTACAAAGTTCTTCCTTCGTTTTAGTTTCCTCGCATCTGGGTCAGATGACGTACCTTACCGTTACCGCGCCGAGTTATCTCTAATAGATTGTTTTTCAGCCTTTTTTTTTCGTCCTTTCAAAAACTCGGATTAATAGAATTGACCAATTTCACTTTTCTGCTTTGTAAACTGATAAATGCCGGTAGAAAAGTTGACGATTGTGCGATTTTATCTGCAACAAAACTGGAGAATGAAATTGTCGTAGACAACATACTTTGTTGCTTTTTTTTCTATAGAACAATGACTATTCGTTCAAACGTTAAATAATAATAATAAAAATATTCCTCTGTTGGCGATTAAGATTTATTTTGGCAAACATTTAAATGGCACTTATTGTCACGAGTTTATAATGAAAAGTTAAGTTAAGGAGCATTATTATTGTAAATTAGAACTGCTGTAAAAAATGGCATGGACTTGGAAATGTGTTAAAACAATAAATAGGACTTTGGGCTGGTTATGAAACGCGATCCTGTTTCTGAGCAAAGAGACATTTGAAATGGGAATCAATTATACAGCAATTTCTAGACAATTTCGAGCGATTACATTTGTACAAGTTTGTCCCAACGATTTGACGTCCTTTCATCTTGAATCACAAAATGTTTCGAGTATCGTACGCTTGCTTGTTGACCTTGTATATACGTACATAGAGTGTATGGGCACTCGAAGCTTTCACTAGCAGTCTCAAAAGCCACATCCGAAGGAAATTCCTCTCGACATTTCTGCAAGATCCTCATAACTTTGTTTTTCTTGCGCATTATACATGCCTTTGACACAATTTCGTGCAATATTCTTCGATTATACACCAACGGTATCATAATTTGTATGAACATCAAATATAATTACGACAACAATATTTTATTACACTTTTTTATTACAATTTTAGTGATTGAGAAAAAGAATTATATGAAAACAAAATACATTTGCTTATATTTGAGTCAACAAATTTTAGGTGAATCACCTAACATAAACAAATCAATGTAAGTGGTTTGTTTATGTTGTCACTTTTAACTTAATAAACGTTGTCGAGATTAAAAAAAATAATAATGGACGTTGTTAATAAACGACAAAAAAACAAATTCTTATTCATTAGTTTCTTTCAAATTTTTTTTAATTATTTTCCACATTAAATCATCGAAGTCCAATATATTTTGGTGCTTCTGTTGACATAATGAATAGGGTTAGTATCGTAGCTGCCAAATCGCATATGACGTTGAATTATGACGTGTTACTACTCCATATAAAATTGTTGGTAATGACACCTAAATGGCTTTACTGTTTCAATAAGATAACCATATCAAAATTTGTTTAGCTGTTGTATATAAAATTTCTACTTGTTCCATTAGCAACTAGAATTTTTAGGTATCCTTCATAAATTTCTACTAGTTCTCACCTAAAATTTTTTCCGTGTAGTATTAATTTTTTACATTTTTTCCCCCCTTTGTCATCAGTATTCTATACACGGAAAAATATGTTTCGTAGCTACTAGTATACATATACTTAGTCTAAACATATTGTATGGTTGAAAATGAAAAATATCGAATGTTATCAAACGTTCGATATCAAACTGAGGGAGAATATGTGCATTATACATATAAACAGTTTTCATTTGTAAGTTGTCTTAGCAACAAAATAATATAAAAGAATCACATTTATTACACGGAGAGAAATGCCGTTTGATAAATTGCAAGGTATATAGGAAATCAGTGATAATATTGTCATGCTTAGAATTTTTGGAAAACAAATTTCATATTATATAGTGTTTCTAAAAGTTTTAAAAATTGCAAATGTGACATTATCATCATTGATTTTCTATATACGTGCAATTTATCAAACGGTATTTCACTTTTATCAAAGTGTATGTCATTAAATTAGTTTTCAACAGTTGTCATTAAAAATATAAGTAATAAGGTAATAAAAATCCACTTATTTCGAAATTAAACATTAAGGCTTTAATATTGTCTACACTATTCTATATATATATTTTTTTTTTATTGTACAACATTTATAATAAAAGACTTAAATTTGGTTATGACAAAATTGAGGTAATTATTATTTTATTAATATAGAACTATAATTAAACATAATTTATAACAGGATGTAGTATATGTGTAATTAGTCATTTTATTTATGAGAAATATTTAAAATCAGTTAAAATATATATACACTGAGGAAAAAGTTGGGATAAAAATTATTATACTAAATGTAAAAATGGGGACAAATGACTTCTTCTTGTCTTAGTTAATATACAGTTTAAAGGAGGTTATAAGAAATATTTTTATTATACTCTATCATAGTAACTTGTACAATACTGATAATCTCTTTTAAAATGTATTTTAAATATGCCAAGAATTGTAATTTGTCCCCACTTTTACATTTAGTATAATAATTTTTATCCCAATTTTTTTCTCAGTGTAATAATATTGTAACTTTTATGAGTATCGTAATATAATCGTTTTTAGATCAACCGTGTCACTCTAAGATAGAAAATAGATCTCATGAGTCAAGAAACGCAGAAAAATAAAACAATTAATATTTCCATTAAAATGTTGTATTCATATTTAGAAATATTATGATATATATATTCTTATAATATATTTAAAAATACTATAAAAAAACATTTATTCCAATAAATGAGTAAAGGTTCCAATGAATTTATAGAAAAAAAGTACTTTATTTTAGCAATTATTTCATATTTTATTATAAGTATGAGGATGACATTTTACTTAAGTACTTTTCAATTAAAATAGGCAAAATTCTGGTTAAATCATTCCTAAATTTGTTTGTCGCAGAAATTAACCGGGTCATTCTTTTTCCAAATGTCAATTTAATTGAATAAAGAAAATAAAATCAGTTATACGATTTACCAAAAAGAATTGTGAGTATTTTTCTGTTATGAAAAGTCAGCTTTTGCCAATATATTGAAGATTGTTCATTTCTTTATGTTTCAGGTAAGCGATAATCAAAAACAACTAGGAAGCGAGGTAGAATGAAGTACAAGGTAGGTGATTTGACAAACCGCGGAGGAAAATTGTCGATTTTAGCGAGGATTCGAAATGAGTCGGCGCTTTGCACTGTTTACTTTGGACTAAGTAATTGCTCCCTTTGTTTGTCTACTGCGCTACATGTTGAGTTCATGAAATAACGATCTCTTGGTCGATATATTACTTCACAGGTACACACCGATAAGCTCGTGTACTTACGCGAAACAGTGTGTTCTTCTATCTGCCAACTCAAACAGGATAATAGGGTTACCTTGGATACATTGGAATGCATGTTTATGTCCGTTTACACAAAACATCAGTTTTATTGCCTCCGATTTTTTCTTTCTTCCCTTTTTTTTTAATGACGAATTTTTTTTTTTTTTATGATGACACCGATCAATGAAATTCGAACGAGACAAATTTTTCAACGACGGGATACGATGGAAATCTGGATTGAAAAAAAAGGGAAAAAGAAAACTGAATTGAGACGTTTATGGTGATTTAAAGGCAGGGATTAAAATTTATTACGACAAATTTGCAGTAAAACGTATGTGGCAGTAAAACTGCGACGAATATTTCGTAACGAAAAGTATGGGAAAGGTGTTAATAATAAAGTTAAATAATAAGTTTAAAATGCGATTCGTATACAATTAGAAGTGTAAAGTCGCGCACAAATGGTAGACATTTATAAGGGAAAATTGTTACAGAATTATAACAGACTGCTTTAAACCATGTTGAAACGTTGTTGAAATATTGAATTGAATGGGAAAAATTGAATAAGAGGATGTAGTAACACGTAGAAAGTATAAAAGTTTGACGATTAATATGAGAATAGTATATTTGGTAACATTAAAATAAATTACAAAATTCATTTTTGTTTCTTACATATAAAAATTCAATTACATAAAATATATATTTAAAATGGATAGGTAATAACAAAAATACCATGTAAAGTTTTTATTTATTCAATATTTAATAACAATATTTTGTTTAAGAAATTATAATTGTCAAATTTTATCATTTAATGGTTCATATTTATAATTTGATAACATGCAATTGACTGGCATTTCAATAATGAAATTTTACCAACACAAAATAGTAAACTGTATGCAAAGAATACAATAAATGTTATTCAAATAATCGTATAAATCATGAATCTACGAAATTATTCTTTGACAGCACTTTTTTACTCGAGAAATTCTTGTCGACAACAAACTTTATGCTAATCTAGTTTTGATAGTTCGACCTTCATGTTGAAAGTTGACTCCTTTACTTTTCTACATTACAAAGCTTTTCAAGTATATGATCAGTGTTTGTACTAAGTTTGTAATTCATCAGAGATTTGTTTTCACCATGTAGGTAAAAATAATTGGCGTTTCAAACTTATACTATATATAGTTTTATGAGAAAAAATTAATTAAATAATTATTTGTCATTTCTTCTAAATACACGGTGGCAATTGATTCAAATTTTTTGATTAACTTAAACAAAATTTGGTAATTTCAACCAAATATTTTTCTCCATATATTGCGTTGCGTAGTGATATCGTATCGCAATACCGTCGTGAATTAGTGCCATGGTAAAACAGTGAAGAAGGTAAGTGAATATTAAATAATTATACTACAACATCAAAAACAGTTAGCATAAAATATCTTACTAATATTTTTTATCTTGCACTGCAAAAATAGGGATCTGGGCGCGCTTCAATAATTTAATGAATTAAAATTAGTTACACATGAAAGAAGTTTAGACTGAACATTATCTTCGTGCCGAGAAAAATTACACAATATCCTTGTCGACTTGTTTGATAATATAAGCAACTTTGTTATAAACTTTTTTCTTACCGTTTTCAGTCAAGGTTCTCAATCTCGCTTTTTGCTTTGTTATTGAATTTTTATATACTGGAGCGGTGTTAATGACACTGTTATAATATTTCTTATCATATGCAATGCAAGAATCCTTTCAGATTAATATTAAAATATCGTAAAATCTTCAGTATTTAATTTCGTACATTTTATATTACTTCGTTTCATTAGTATACTTTGTTTTATGTTCATTTTATAAGAGATAACTTGTAGTTACGTTTAAAACATTTAACAGAAATAGATTCCTTTGAAAATTGGCGTTAACACATAAAAGCCTTTCTTTGAGATAAAAATTTGAGATACGGTAATCGTTGAGATCAAATAACACATCTATTATTTTTACTTGCAAAAGTAAAGTGAACGAGCTGAGATGCAAGTTGGCTAATCCAAATTTCTCAACGCAAGAACTCGGCATTTAATCAATCATTAGCATATAATCATGATAATTAATTAATCAATGGGTCCAATAGATTTCATTGGCTTGTACATAACAATTAGAGCGTTCAGTCTAATTACGACAGCGTTAGCTTTGTGTTTTTAATTGTGAGTGCCAGTAATTGAGATTCGCTTGCTTCAATATTGATATCACAAGGGGCCATAAGGTATAGGGTTGTCGCATTTAACTGCAGGCAGTTTGCTCGGATAAAGTCATTGACGAGCCTCAGCTTGTCGGCTCTTCTAACCTTTCAAGTTTCCCCTCGATTAAAGGCTGGAAGTCCGGCACTAGATTTTTGATACACAAACATTTGTGCTAAAGCTTATAATGAGGTTACTCGGATAATTCGAAATACGATCAACATGGGATTTGCTTGGACGCTTATTAAATGAACGTGTACGTATGTGTGTGTCTTTGTGTGTGTGTGTGTATGTGTATGCCATTACATTTCTCCAACTTTGCTATAACGATAAATCAAAACACATCGCAAATTACAACTCTATTAATAGTAATCAAATGTTTATGGGCAAATAAAGATGAAAGAAAGCAACCGATGAAAGTTTAATGGATTATTTCAGTTATTTGTTTATTTTTTTTTTTTTTTTGTCACAATGGTACAAAGATATTGATTTTAATTGAAAACCATTTTGTTCATAATCGATAATTGTTAATACAGATTTATATACATGATTATAACAATTTTTGTATTGTAATTTTAATTTGAGAATAACATCAAAAAGTCTTGAAATTTACGAAAGTAAATGTTTTAGCTGTAGGTAGTAATAAAACTTAAAAATTATATACGCAGTTTTCTGTTTGATGCTGTCAACAGTTGCTTTTTTTACTTTAGATTACTTTAGATTAGGTCTACTTTATTATTAAATTTAGATTAGATCTACTTTATTATATGATTTAGATTATTCTTTTATTATTACTTTTTTTTTAAAAACCAAAGAAGTTATAATTTATATATTGTATAATTTTGATTCTCCAATGTCTAAATTATACATTCAAATTGAACTAATTTGATAATTTTTTTTCTAATTGATTTGTAAAAGCACATTTTTATTTCATTAATAATATCATACGCTGAACATAATATAATAGAAAGAATTATTGTTTTTCATTGTGTTTGAGATTCATAAAGTGATTCTATTCAGATGGAAATGATTATTTTTAATTTGTTTACACGGAGAGAAAAGATTAATAAAAATTACTGACATTGTTGGTGATCTGGTCATATATTTGCAAGGATTGAAAAATGACTATCCTAAGTTAGTAAAAAAGTGTCAGCTTTCTAAGAACAATTGTCAACAAATTGATTCCTTTTTGCTATTGTGAGATAGTAATTTCTCAAATTTTGCAAGTATATAACCAGTTTACTAAGAATGTCAGTAAATTTTATTAATCTTTTCTCTCCGTGTAGTAATCTATTTAAACGAATACAATTGCGACATTTTTAAGAGTGTATTCGTAGTTAAAAACAGTAATATTTTGTTTGAAACACAATTAAAAACAATATTTTCTGTTATATTTTGTGTACAATGATCGGAATTATGGAATAAACAAAAAACAAAAGAAACGACAAATTAAAAACTATGGGAATATGACAATCACGCGTCGTTAGCAGCAGAAATGCAGCGCGCGTGTAGTTTGTTTGTTTTTTTTTTTTTTACTTTTTTCAGCAGTCCATTCTCCCTTAAATTACATTGCCAACAAAAAGGTATTTTTGTCCGTGTTTTGTACATCCGCATAATGCGTTACTTTAGCCTCATTTTTTCTAGCAGACTTTTTAATCTGCCGTTGTTCTCTAATCTTCATTTTCATAACAGCGACGTCGGCGGTGCCGCCGCCCCCAACCCCTTTTCATCGCGTCACAGGACGCGTGCACCAACAAAGCTCGGCCACTTTCATTCATATATTTCATGTATTTTCGAATGCGAGTGCCACACACGCATGCTTTTTTATTTATGTTTATATAAACACCGTCGTGCACGTACGGGCTAAAATTCACGCCGGCAAATACGATTGACGAATGGCGCGAACTTTCTCGTCGAGTTCGATCCCTTGTCAAGGTCGCGAGGACTCGATAAAACAATACTTTTTTTTCAGCGCCATAATAGCGCGGTTTGCACCGGCAAGAAATATACGCGGAGAGAAAAGATTAATAAAATTTACTGACATTCTTAGTAAACTGGTTATATATTGGCAAAACTTGAAAAATTACTATCTTAAGTTAGTAAAACGTATAAATTTGTTGAAAATGATTCTTAGAAGGCTGACACTTTTTACTAACTTAGGATAGTAATTTTTCAATTCTTGCAAGTATATGACCAGTTTACCAACAATGTCAGTTAATTTTTATTAATCTTTTCTCTCCGTGTAGGTTTTATAACTAAAATCTTTTGGTTAAAACAAATTATTATATTGTATCTAAAAGTGGGAACAAATGACATCTTACACTGAGAAAAAAGTAATAGTAAAATTGAAAGCAATTTATATCCATTTGAGGATATCTCTGAAGAGTGAAAAATTTTACTATTAAAAATAATAAATATGATAGTTATCAAAGCAATTTGTAGTACTTTTGTACTAATATTTACTACGTGACTTTTAAATTTTACTATTATTAACAGTAGAAATAATTACTTTTCCAATATATCCTCAAATTGATAGGAAAAATAGTAATTTGATATATCTTTTTTCTCATTGTATGATATTTCAAATACGATATATGTGATACTTCAGTATAATGAAAATGATTGTTTATTTCATAAAATTCATTTAAAGTATATGTTAAGTATGACAAGAAGACGTCCTTTGACCCCATTTTTAAACACTATATATATAACAATTGTTATCCCAAATTTCTTCTCAGTGTGTAGTAAAATTTTAGAAAAATATAGATAATAATTTAGAAAGTTGCGTCGAATATTTATCATTAATGTGGCTATTGCCCTGCAAACTTTTCAAATTAGCTTTTCAAATTAGAAAATAATTGGAATAAAAAAAATTGTTGCCATTACGGGGGAAAAACCCATCTTGACATAATAAATGATCTTCGACCTTTACTGACATTTCTCATTTTAAGCGGAAAACTCCGTGTAATTCCGCGATGTCTATTTACAAAATTCTAAAATTAAAATTCGCCGACTCCAGTAACGTTCGCTTGGTTATTTGTTTTCCGCCAAGTGCACGGAAATGTTGCACGCCCTTTCTCCCGCGTACATCAATATATCGATTTCTCATTTTCGGCCGCGTTTCATTTACATTCATCGACTTCTGTTGGTTCCGCACCAAACGGCAAAACTTACACAATTTATTGGCGCGTTTGAAAATAATGCCATGTTCATGGATGAGATTTTCGCGCGGGGACGGGCTAACGGCAGTTGAAACAAACATGTCTTTGATTAAGGCTCCGACAAATTGGCGTTGCTCTTTTCCAACGAATATTCGTCCTCGATCGGAATTAAAAGTTTATAACACGTTGAAGAGTCGTAAAATGTTGCATGCGTCGCCAAACGGGCAGAGTCTTAAATAAAAATAGTCTAGATGATTAAATTCAACTGAATATTAAAATATAATTAAGTTATCGCTGGAACCGTAGAAATCGGATATTAAGAAAGGTTAAATTTAACGGGCGTAATTCGAATTAAATATTTTTAGTGCGATTTCAGCTGTCGCGTTAAATTACACGGAAATAAAAGTTTCCGGAAAAATCTCCACATTTTATAATAGCTCTGATATGTATTTCGATAGATATAATATTCCGCGATCAGAAAATTATTTAACTACCTAGATGGAAATTTTCGTACGGCCCAATACTGGCACAGTACCGATGCCAAGATTGTTGGTACGTGCGTGTTTATTAGCTCAGTTTAACTTTAAAATACATATCAGTTTTTCAATCAAACTTACTATGTTTTATCTGGCCATAATATGGCCACTAATGCTTTGCCAGTATCGGGCCAATTATCAGTACTGGTGAATTTCACCTCGAAACTCTTTTTCATAACATTACCAGGAAAGTCTTACTTTACGTCAAACATAAGTTTTGAGGGAAATGAAATAAAACAAAAGTTATACAATTTGCATTAAAACTGAATGTTAATTTTATGACTTATACACTCTTAAAAATGATCTGCTTAAAATAAAATGAAATTCCTCTAATGATATTTCATTTTAAAATAAAAAAAGTAAGCTGATTATTAAAGTATTCCTTTTATATTAATTAAATACATAATTTTAAGATAAAAGAATGCCTTTTTATAACGAAAGGTAATTCCTTTATACT
>JABFPN010006250.1:0-11845 GCA_022817305.1 Leptoteleia sp. ZL-2020 | reverse complement strand
AAATAAAAATATTTGATTATTTTTGCTTCCAATTTACATGTCTCAATTCTACTCCACAAGTCAGTTGAATGAAACAGTTTGTTACCTTATATTAACTGAAAATAGCAATTGTTTTTATTTAATGCTTCATTTGAAATCAACACTCGCGGAGTAGATTCTACCCAACGACTTTTTTCAATAAAGAAATTATGCCATTTAGATCTACTGAAGAACGCACTTGGTTATATACAACGTAATACTAGAGTTGATTCAAGTGAAATTCGGTTGATTCAACCCACCTTTTTTTTCAGTGTGGAGGGGAAAAAAATCGGTTTGTTCAACTTCATTAACTTGTCCGTCTTGAGCCACTTCCGCGATGGTACCACGTCCGTTGGGAACGGGAGTAAAAGAACGCGAGGCAAAAGTTTACACCTATTGTCTTTCGAGGCATTGTGTAAATTGTGCTTTGCTTTTAGTGGCGCTTCGGCTTATAATGGGCCACGCGCGCGGAATATCCTCGAAACTCGGCTGCATCTACGGATCCAACCGCCCCTCCCTCCCCCGCGGAGTTTCACGTGCCGGCCCCGAAAAGTACTTTTCTGAAAACGTCCAAGTCGCGGCACGGATTTGGAAATAGCGATTTCTGGAATGTCAGCGCGACAGTCGAGAATTAGTGAGAAATCTATCCGCCGGCGCGCAGCTGATGCTGACGTTTTCCACCGCGACAGTCGATCGTAATATATTTCCGAAACTTTTGTTATGTCACCCGTTTGTTTTGGCCGATTTCGCGACGGCACCTTTTTTTTTTTCTTTTCTACCGCGTATGAAAAAAAAAGGATAATTAAGGTCAGGGTTGTGATTGTTGTATCATAGGGTTCTTATAAATAAAAGTTGCGACAATGTATTCCATGTTCTTAATTTTATTGCTTGGTACACTGGAAGAAAAGATTTGATCTAATAAAAATTTGTTAATATTTTTAGTAAGCTGGTGATATGTTTGCAAAATTTGAGAAATTACTATCTTAAGTTAGCAAAACTTATGTATGTAACTTTTTTTTTTTTCTTGAATACAAATTTACCAAAAAAGAGGATATGCGATACAAAAATTTGCTGATAAAAGAAAGTTATTTCGACGTATAAAGTTCCCCCTTTTTCTTGTTCATTATGAAAACAACTTACGTGTGTTTAGAGTTGATATTTAGACTAGAATAACTATTCACTTCCTCTTAATGGTTACTATAAAAAGTTTATATATTTATATATATTTTTTTCTTTCTTTTTGGTAAAAAGTACCTAACACTTAATTACTTTATGTATTATTTTTGCTTGAAAAAAATAAGCTAAACAAGTTTAGTATATGCATCGATTTTTCTAATTAATAAAAAAAAGGAATTACGTTCCATCTAATAACGAAAAATTGCACGATGTTATAAATAATTTGCATTTTGAAATTCCACCGTGAAGTATGTATGAATTTAGAAAATTCATGGATAATTGCAGAGCTTTGTTTGTTGCATAATTCAATGGACGAATCAATGTTCGAAATGAACGGCAAATTAAATATAGGTTATATTTAATTTTGTCATTCAAATTAGGCTGTGTATATAGGTTATAATCAATTTGCATTTAATTTATGAAATCAATAATTAGATTTAACCGATACATTTTACTCATTTCATCCAGTTATACGCTTCCAAGTATCCGCTTATTTAATCATAGTCGCACACGCGGAAAGAATTACATCGAATTTCATAAATTATGGTTGAATCGGCGAAACTGTTTTAACTATAAATATATTCAAAATTATTAAATTTTTAATATCAAATTTATTTTTTCTCCTTCGTACTTCTTACTTTTATATTTCGCGATTCAAATTTATCGAACATTCAATTTTCTTGTAAAAAATTTTTTTCCTCCGTCAAATTATCATTCCCAAATAATAGTTAACCTACTTTCAAACAAGGGAAATTATTTATTATTTACTAATAGCAAATATTATTAGCAAATATATCGTAAAAATATTAACAATTCATTCAATTACACATCCAATTAATAATAAAATAATATCATTTAATTAATAATCCAATTGATTTAAATTGGCGCTAAATAAATAATACTGCCATTATCAGGCAGTCATAAATATAATTTTTATATGCACAGCTTTTTTCTTTCGCCGGGACGATTTCCGAGCGTTTTGGGACGAATTTGCACTGAGTGCATTTTCGTGCCAAACGCTTTTTAAGTTAATAGTCATGGCGAGATAAAAAGTTGATCTATCAGCTTCGATCGTTGAAAGAAAACGCGCATTATGTCGTGGGCATAATTTTTAATTTTTTTTTCCTTTTTTTTATTCTTTTCCTTGATGGATGATCATAACGATTCATACCAATGTCCTATTCTTCTTCTAAATAAAACTCTTCGGATGTCACTATGTCATTCGTTATCTTAAATCGCGATAAAGAATTTTTTTTTTTTAATAGAAAATCAACCTTTTTAGACATTTTCATTAAAATATATAATTAAAACGTGCCCTTGAAATGGTAATGTGAGTTATTTTCAAGTTCACAGCGAAAAATTTTGTTAAATCAACCAAATCCTGGTAAAAATGAAACATATGGTCCATATACGATCCATATATGTTTTAACAATCTCATATAAGGAAATAAAAAATTCACATATGGACGTATATTTTTCTTTATCCATATATAAGGTCGATTTATGAATTAAGGATTAACATATATGTCCATATTTAAATTTTTTATTTCCTTGTATGAAATTGTTAAAACATATATGGGCCATATATGGACCATACATGTTTCATTTTTACTAGGGAATTTTAGTCATTTACCTAACAAATTTTTTTTGTTAATTTACTAAAAAAAATAAATTTATTTATTAAATAATTATTAATGAGTATGATAAAAAAAGAAAGAAATGGATATTTAATTGTCTCTTATATTATGTGTGATTAAAATTTATCGACAATTTAATATCAAATCTTTGTGTTCTCGACGGAAAATAATACTCTAATGTCTCAACTGGCTCTTTATCCCCGGCTAACAGTAATCATAATAGTAATCTGATTACTTTAATCACCTTTTTGCATCGACGAATTTCGTTACAAAAACCTTTCCAAGGTACTAAAGTCTTCATTGTTTCGCGTTAACAAAGAAAAAAGAAGGCAAGAAAGGGAAAAAGGAACAAGAAGCAACAACGATGTTTTCTAGGCGAGTCAACCCCAAAGCAACGTTAAATTAACCAATTTAATACATTACAACTCAACTAACTAAAAGCAAGACGTGTATTTTAGAAATTTGAATTGCCGTCCCCATGGAGGGCGTCGCTTTTGCAACCAATTCAGTTAATTATTTAATTATTGCCAGAGGATTAATTAAAAAGCCAATTACTTAATTGTACACCCGAAAAAAGAAATGTACCTACAATTGAAATATCTATGTAAATTAAGTGGACAGTTTAATGACCCTTTGGAAAGTTCAGTTATACATTCAATAGCAGGAAAAATGTATCCGAAATTAATTATACTTATCTTCGAAATAGGATTTATGCTGTTCATGAGATTCATTTGATATTGAACTATTTGAAATAATTGTAAAATGAAAATTGTTTACTTTCAATTAACCTAAATATTGTTAAATTTTACTATTTTTTTTTAATTGAACTTATTCAATTCAAATTCGATGAATAAACATTTCTAAAAGTTGTTTTGTTTTTAGGAATCAATACATCAATACATAAACGAGACGCGATAGAAAAAAAGTAATGAAACAACAAACATTTATCGTGATATTTTATTCGATGAAACAGTCACATATACCGTATTATTTTGCCATATCAAATTTAAACTATAAAAGAAAGTTGAATGAGATTATTTATGTGCCACATTTTAATGTACTTCTTTGATACTTTACGACTATAAAAGTAATCCCTTCGAAAAAAAAAAAAAAAAATAACACGGGAGGAAAAAAAAGCAAGGCATAATAACTTTCATAAATTTCAATAAGTCCGACAAAATCTGCTTATGACATCAAATAGACGCATCAATGAAAGTTTTCCGACTTTTCATCGTGGTCACACGAGCGGGCTTTTCATAAGCGAAAAACGCGATTATCGCCCTGAATTAACTTTTTCGCGTTTTAAAAAAAAAGTTACACGGACACTTTTGTTTTGCAATAAAAGTCGAAACAAGCGAAACAATGGGAGCAATTTTTGTCTTATTACAATTTTAACCCCCAAAGGCTTAACGCGGTTGGCATTGTTAATTGAAATTTAAAGTTGCCTTTAATGCAGCTTTAATTTACGGTAGACTCCCAATTCAGCATGAAAATGTTAAGAAGAGATACGCGCTTGTTTTTATTTATTATTTTCGGGGCATCATTTCTGTCTGAAACCCAGGTAAAAATTGATATATGTCCCATATATGCCGCATATATATATATGTCATACATGTTGATTTTTACATAGTATAATATATGTCGCAAATATACCCCATATATGCCGCATATAAGTTGATTTTTACATGGTATAACATATATTCATATATATGGGACATATATGTTCACATATACGCCCATTTTATGCGTATGTATTCACATACATATATATAATGACATATATATCACATATATGTTGATTTTTATTATGTTGATGAATAAATTGAAATGGGAATCAGATTGTGTCCTTTACGCCGAATGATAGTGATGTTTTTTGTGCCCGAGTGTATCGTGCAATATTCAAAGCCAATTCTGATGAAGGTATTAATCGATGGCGCATTCTTTCGGAACGTATAATCTGCATTCTCCGATGCGCGAGAATATACAGTTCGCGCCACACAAATCATCTACAATGCGGGACATGAAATTCGCGATACTCTCGTTATTCTTAGAAATTTGATAGCAACTTTTCGCAGACTCTTAAAAGTGATCGTTTCGTCGGAACAGAATACCCTGTCAAACGAGCGCGATTAAGTTCCTTTAAAATATTTCGCGAAAAGAATTTGTTTTTGTAAAAAATTTTCGAGCGAAATCGAGGAGAATCGACTCGTTTTTCTGAATTAAACACGTACAACCTCCCTGGTAAAAATGAAACATATCCTTGTTAAAATCAGTATATATATGGCATATATAACACCGCATAAATGTCTCATATATTTTTACCTCGGTATATGGTCCATATATGTTTTAACAATTTCATATAAGAAAATATGTTTTTCCTTAATGCATATATGGTCGATATATGGGAATATTTGATATAACATTTTAGCCATATATGGCTTCAATAAATCCATATATAGACATACGTTTTTTCTTAATCGATATATGGCAATATATGACTATATGTGGTCGATATATGACTCGTATTAAATTAAAGTCGGTTTTATTGAAATATAAATTTTTTATAAAAGTGCACGTAACCTTAGCTCCAAAAATTATATATTTTAACTAAGAATAGTTTGGAATTAAATGTATAGTATTGCTCTTTACTTTTAAATATAGTAAATATATTTAAAATAAAACTTTATATATATATAAAAATCGAATATTTTCAGTGAAATATACAATTTTTAACAGTATTATACATATATATTGTTTCTGTGTGCTTCGTCAGATTTCTTTTTTATTGCAAATCCTGTATATTTGTTTTAATATCGATTTTGAGTTCCAACAAATATTTCAAAAAATATTAAAAACGAAGAATAATGCATGAAGGTAAATAAAGCGATAAAATTTGTATAAAGTGCAGCGCAATAACTTACAATCTGTGAAATATTTTGAACAAAAATTTGAAAAATTTATAACCAAAGAAAGCATGAAATCACGATGCATTTACTTGTGACAGATTCAAACCATCATTTCCACTCAATAGTTCAACGTGCCTTCCACATTCTGCCCACATAAACTTCTGAAAATAACTATTTCACAATTGTCAAAACAATTTATGTATTTTTCAGGGCGTGAAATAACAATAAAGCTTTTATTAAATTATCTGTACGCTGAAAAAAATTAAAATAATTATTACCATACTTTACAGCATGGTATGGTAAAAATTATAGAAGGAATTTAGCTTTCAATTGCAGTGAGGAAAAGTTAATATCAAAATTTAAAACATTTTACATTCATTTAGGGATATGCCCGAAAAAATGAAAATTTAGTATTTTTTAATTAAAATCTACTGAATAATTTAAAAAGTTTATCATTATTAATAAGAGAAATAATTATTTTTCAAATATTTCCAGAAAACGTAAAAAAAATTAATAATTTAGATTTGCCTTTTCCCAGTGTACTTGTATATATTTGCTGTATAATTTTTTGCGCTTGTTTTTGCAAGGATTATGCGGAATCTTTTGCGATGCCACTACGTTTTCACGTGGCATGATTCATAATTGATATTAACAAACCTGTGACAAATGTTTTTCTTTGATGTTAGCTCTTTTTATAAAATGCAACATATGTAATACCGGGATAAGAACGTAATAACGCGTTGATTATTTGAAATAATTATTTTAAATCGTGCTAATCCAAAAGACTAAAAGTCTTTTTTGTTATACGTGATTCATATGGAATGGGGAAATAGGAGAGAATACACCGAGGGAAATAATGTTGCACGTTCAGCCATAATTTACAGTTGTTTTGGGATTTACTTCTTAGGAAATGGAAAATTTTTATTTCACCTCTCATAATTTGTCCCACGTAGGTAACCACTTGCTATACGACGCAGCAAAAATGTACATACTTGTATAACAGTTTTACGTATAATAAAATTGTTGAACAAAATGTCCAAATTATATAGTATAATTGTGCCCGAGGAATAGTAAATCATTTGTCGTGCATTGTTTAGTGGTAGGGATGCGTGTCATTGATTGGTCCATCAAATACAATACGTCTATTCGGATAAACTAAAGCACGAAATACATAAATAATTTAAAGGAGAAACGTAACCAGGACTTGTTTACGAAATGTTTAATTAATTGTTTATTTAATTAATTTAATTAATTTCTACTGCAATTTTATCTAATATAAATTTAATACCATTCTATCTTATTTAAATAACAAATAATATAAATTTTATTTTCGAATCTTAATTATGAACCGTGAAAGTAAATTAAAAAAAAGAGAATGCAATCATCGAAAAGTTCATAAATGAATTATTGCAGTTTTCTTCAGGTTGAAATTTGGTATACTAATCTTCCGTAGAATCGAGTTATCGAAAATGGAATATCGATTCAAGTTTTGTACGATAATTTGACACTTTGAAATTCTGACGTCGAACATAAATAAATATTGCAAAAGCAGATCTAAAGATTTTAAATATTAGAAATTAAATTTTTTTTTTTCAAATATTTGTTACGGCTATTAAATAGTAGTTTTTATTTAGTACAATTTATTATTTTATGTATAATGCTATATATACATTATAAGGTAAAAAGGGTAAAAATTTATATATGCAACGTTTATATTTACACAGATATAATAAAAATAATAAAACAAATAATGTTACATATAAATTGAAATTTATTCTTTCTCTTTTTTTTATCGGGAAAATAAATACTAGATAAAAGGAAATGATAATACTAGAACAAAAATATTAAAACGTAATTTATCATTAGTAATTTTGTAATGAAATAAAATGATTTAAATTGGGCAACTCATAAAAATAAACCCAAACAGTTTTATTATTAAAAACATTGTGGTTTTGTATATCAAATAGGGCTTTCTAAATCAAAATATTTGTTTTAATAAAATATAAAAGAAAAATACTTTTATGTATCAATATTTATAATACAACAAAATAAATTGCAATTATGTTATATATTTATGTTTAATAAACGCTTGAAAATCTTCAAATAATTAACAAAAATTCAGACTTTTCCATTTCGAATGCACAGATAGATATTTCCAAGTAAACCTTTCCAAGAAAGTGTAACTGTAAATTAATACTCGTTTTTTAGGAGTATTAAAAATGAATGGCAATTAAAGTTTAGTCGTAAAAGTATTTGTGTCATGAAATTTATTTAATAAATAATATTTATCTGAATGAGTACAAGAAAATGAGCAAATGTAAATTATTGTAAAACATTCGAAACATTTTAACTTAGTCGCAGTGAAACTTTCCTCTTAAAAGTAGTAATGGTGGGGGAGGGGGGCAGGTAACTAGTGGAATCATACCGTTTTTTTACCATATCTAACATATTGTATAAATTAACGTTTTAAACGTTAATATCCTTGCGTTAATTTTATAAACATTAAATATCTCTGACTTATTTCTCTCAGTGTGTACTAAGATATGATGTTATATATAAGCATCATATGCTTAACTGATCTAGAGCTTAAATCAAGCGCTCGTGGGGTTGACATAATTGCGCAAGATATCTGAATTATTACGCATGTATAAATGGATTTCAAAATTTAATTTATTTTCAAATAAATTTAACATAATAAAACTTTCTATCCGCCGTGACTCCTTTTATCAACTTAAAAGATAATTTGGTTCATGCAAGTTTTAAGACGGTTGAATTATCATGCAATTATCTTCGTACTCTTAATAATTCAAACTTCTTTCGCAATCTAAGAAAATCAATGACATTTCGTAACTTTCCATACGATAACTGTTAAATTAAAATTCATTTGAATGCAGTAAATTTTCATTTATTGCCTCTCTTAATATCAAATTAGTGCGTTAATAAAAAAAAATTATATACATTTGTTTATATATATATATATATATTTTTCAGTTATATTTATTCATCCTTTTTTCGTTTGCATTATTCACTGTTCTGCTAAATAAGCAACAATTACATTTACTTTTGTCCGAATTAAAAATACATTTGCAATCACAGTAAATTATTTCTGCAACTGATAGTATAACGAAAAATATGTAATTTTTACATTGAAATATAATTACACTTAAAACACTGCGTCGTTGTGCGCTGCAACAATTTTTTGTTTTATATTGTTCGCTTATTAATGAAGTATCAGGAAGTGCATTTCAATACAGTCCGAGTGGCGTACTGTTATAATGAAAGTAATTATACAGTTGAAATGAATTTAGTTGCAGTAAATGCAATTTCCTTTCTGGTAACCGAAACTTACGGTTAAACGAAATTTTTGCTGCTACTATTATTATTATTATTATTATAAATTTAGAAAGTAAAGTTGTCTGAAGTTTAATTGCCATAAAAGTAATGTTACATATGTACTACAATGTTACTACTGTATGATGAGAAATCAGAGGACCAATCTGGCACATATTTCTATCAATTATGAATCGCGTTCTATTTCGTGAATTTCTGTGAAATAAAATTATAAAATTAAGTGGCAAATCGAGTCCTTGCAATTGTTTCCAATTTAACGAATGCAATTTCAAGGACATTATTGTTCATAAAGTACAACAGTATTTTTAAAAAATTCCTCCGTTGAATAATTTTCATTAGATATGTTTGATGTGGTCGTGCCAACCGAACTGAATTCTATTGAAATTCTCGCAGTGAATGTCAGTAGTTAATATTGCTGTAACGCCAAATGTAACGTCGCGTTTAATGTAACGAGCACACTTCTAAAATAGTCAACAAAACATCACATTATTCTTTCCACTTGTATCACTGTACGCGATATATTACATCAAAATTTTGCATTACAATTTCCTATTATTATAAAACCGAACGGAGAAAATCCCGGGAAGGAGTTATGCAATTTTAAATTATTTAGGAAATTTTATTAAACCGCAGTGAAAAATTGCTGTGCTAAAACTTCAACGCAAAATATGTGTTGGATTATAAAAACCATGCCAGTGGAGTGGAAATTGTAGTGATTTGTCTAAAATATTTAATAAAAGCAGAGTAGACTTATACTGAAAGATATAGTTTTTTTTTGTTATATACATGGCTTTACAGTTAAGTTCTAGCACAATAATTTTTAATAAATTTTCTATAGATTCAATAATAAATTATAAATATACTTCGGTCCTTTGGCATGCTATTCTTGTATCGAATCGCGCTGTAAGAGAATTAGTCTTCCTTGTGTTTTTGACTAAAGTTTTTCGGCCTAACGTGGTTCTGTAACATATCTGCCCTGGAAAGGAGCCAGGAAGGAATAATCACATCGATGCGAAAAAGTTCAGATCTATCAGTTTCGCATTGTTCTTGTTGCAAAGAAAAAAACTAGAGAGAGAGAGAGAGAGAGAGTGGTAGACTGATGCAAAAAGAAGGACGATTTCCTTCAGATCTTTCTCTTTACTGATTTTCAATAAAAAGCCTGGAAAAGTAATATTACTGATACTTTCGAAAATCTATTATTGTCCTACCAAAAAGTATAACAAGTTCTGGTAACTTGGACGCGTCGTAGCTCGTACAAAAAAATTAGAATTATTTCTTAACTGATGAAATTCTGAGGATCATATATTTAAATATTTAAATGAGTTATATTCTTATAAGAATAAAGAATCACATTTGCAAAATATCTTTAAGGGTTTTAATTACTTTTAATTTTGAATGAATTTGAAATAAATTGCAGGTTAGATAAGAAAATATTAGATTGTCTGATATAATGTACGTTTGAATGAAATTCATTTTATGAGAAATTCAGAGCACCACATTTGTTTTCCCAAAGCATCACGTAAAATTCCATTAGTACACTGAGAAAAAAAGTTGTATTTAAAATTACCATACCTTCTAGTGTTGGAAGGACAATATCTGCAGTGTCTGTTTGATATAGTAAAATTTTATATTCAGTACGGTAATTACCATAAATTATGGCAACTTTACAAGGTTCTATAAAAAATTTTACTATACCATGTAAGAAATGTTGGTATAATAATTGTATAAACATCATAGTGGATATCCCTTCAACGTTAGAAGGTATAGTAATTTATAAAAAAAATTTATTACAACCTTTTTCTCATTTGTTTTTTCCCCCAGCATTCGATAATATTTTTTGATTCTTCTTTGCAATTATAAAAGCATAACATATATCTACGAAATACAATTGATTTCTACAGTCTACGTGGTCCATATATATATATATATATATTTGACTTTAGATTAAAGAGCTTAGGAACATAAAAATGACAACAAAAATATTGAATGTACTTCTGACGGTAGCTTTGGGAAACATATGAAGGAAGCCACGCGCGACCATGAATCACCTGGGACGATCATAGACCGGCTGAAAGACACCAACGAAAAGGAATCCAGCGGTTGCACATGGGTAACAAAAACGTAAAAGGCACTCCTTGAGACGGAAGGTATCCATCTCAACGAAGGGGAGGGAGGGTTTTCTTCTTTCTACTGAAAACCCAACGGTAGGATAGATGGGGGGGGGGGGGAGCTTGTGAAACTAGCAAAACAAGGTTTCATCAAAGTTACGCACGTAGTTGTACTGGCCAGAGGCCCTTTATAAACGCCATCAAAGACGGCACGGAAGTAGGGACGGTTGATAACTGGCACAAGTTAAAATATCCCCCCGACGAATCTAGCTTAAGAAGGAAGACCCCGATCTGTCACCTCGTTTGAATGAAATTTCGTTCAAGATTGAAGTTCTCTTTCTTTTTTTCTTTTTTTTTTTTGTTAATTGGAAAAGTTGCGCTGAAATCAATGTCGAAAGACGGGTCGGACAATTCGCCCCACTTTTTTTTTTCTCCATCAAAATGCATTTACCCCGCAAACTTGGCGCAATTAGACATAACATATCTTGGAGCAATTTTAAGAGGATTCGCCTAATTTGGGTAATAATCCTGATAACTTAAAAGCTCGTTTACCGGCGAATTTAACGCGCGTCGATTTTCCAGTCTTTTCTCGAGTTTTCATCCGAATGACTCCTTTTGATTGGGGGGGGGGGGGGATTACGTTTTGTTA
>JABFPN010006249.1:0-11846 GCA_022817305.1 Leptoteleia sp. ZL-2020 | reverse complement strand
TGGGTAACGTTGCATGGCGCTAAAATTAGGTTGGTATTGCAGTTTATTGATTTCTCTACTTCAAACGGTGTTCGCGCGAGAATAAATCCCGTGGAGGGGAAAGCGCGTGGTAGGGGTTGCGGGATTTTATCTCGCACGGCCTAATGGCGTCACTGACACGAAGTACGTGTTGGATATTCAAATTTTGGAGGTAAATTTTCAAATTATGGAGGGAAATTTAAAATTGAGTGTTTAAACTTTTAAATTTTTAAAAATTAACTAAACTTACTTTTGCAAATTTTTTAAAAAATTAACGGAACTAACATTGCCGGGCCCCAGGAACATAATTTTAGGAAGTGTCCTCAAAACTGCCGTTGTTTCACAATGTGACTTTGGGGACAGTCCTCAAAACTACCAGTAAACAAGTCAATAAAATGGCGATTTTTTCGATGGAAATAACTAAATTATATGATATATTAAATATAATATTTAAAACATAATTATAATATATAAAATAAATGTTAAACATTACCCACTATCCGAAAAATATAGAATTTTTTCTATATATTATTTTTTCTATATAAAATTTTTTCTATATAATATAGAAATAAATACCTACCTATTTTATTTTTATTATTTACGTTTATTTGAAGAGAACCAAATCTGAATATCTGAAATACAGGAGAAATTATATTATACACAAAATAAAATAAATAAAACAAAAAAAGAAATCCTATTATAATGATAAGTAAGTTACATATTGTAAATATTGAAAATATTATATTTACTTTATAATAAAATGATAAAAAATATTAACAAAAATAAAAATAGAGTATATTTAAAATAGATTTAAAATTATAGTAAAAACATATAGAAGATAATATAATAGTAGATGCATGGAAAGGATAATTATTTTCTAACCAACTTTATTACATGATAATAGAATACAATCTACAAGTTTGTAGTCGTAGATAGTTTGTAGATATATTGATATATCTTTGATAATGCTTTAACATTTTGGAGGTTCAAATGAGGACAATTGTTGCCACCTGCATTCATAAAAAATATAAAAAAGTGCGATTGTATACAATTAAATAAAAAATCAATTTCAAATATTCTCTGGTGAAACGTCGTTTTATTTTTGTTAATCATAAAAGGTCCACATAATTTGACATTGACATAAGCCTGTCTATCGCGGAAGATCAAATACCAATCAATACATTACAGTCGTTTTGTCCATCGAGAAACATAATGCGCCAAGTACCCGTCAAAAAAGAACATTTACCAAGTATAAAAATCAACCTTTATTTAAACTTCTGCGTAAACATAAAACATAAACTGTGCTTAATTTGTATTATTAACTAAAAAAAATGAATAAATGTATTCAATGGGTTTTATGATTACAAAATATTTATAATACATATAGTACAGGTTGATGGAGTATAAATATATCATATACATGTATTATAATCACTTATGTTCTTTTTTTCACGGGTAAAAGTCAATGGCACTGAACAAAATCGGCATGTAAATACTTGTTATCTACTTGCCTTATTGGAGTATGGAATTTGACACGTTGCTTCGCATGCAAAGTTTATTATTTATTCAATATATTTATATATTTATATATGTATAGTATGTATAATTGTTAAATTTGTTCGTTATAATTTAGCTAGCAAGCATTTAACAATTGTTTCTTTCGAACAGTAGTAATTTTTTGTTTAATGATATGACAAGTCAATATGTAATAAGATTGTTTGTGTTTTATTTCCGTCACTTGTTCATTTTAATTCTCATTAGTTTTAATTACTTTTATGCTTTATTTAATTCAGGGGATCATTGAAGCCAGAAACATAATTGCCTTAAATGTATAATTCACCTATACAGTGGTTTATATCAAAACTTATAAAATACCCAAAACCACAATATAGAAGCGATCCCCCGACCCTGGTAATGGTTATAGAATTTAATTAAGTATGTACCGTGTACTTTTATTTGATATGCGTTAGAGCCCAGACTTGTATGTTATTCTTGGTCAATTATGATTATGTTTCGATTGTTACATGTGAATTGCATTTTTTTTTATTATTTTTTAATTTTATTTTTATTTATTGTTTGTAAAAGATACGCCTCGATGAAATGTAAATGATGTATGATATATATAAGTATGTACGTGGTATATATAATGTTTAGTCTCATTGTTTGAATGCCGGAGGAGCAGTTCTATGCCCATTTGTTTTCGACGGTTCCTCGGTCATCACTGTTACCAATTCACCGAAGGCTTTTCCTACGTCTTCTGCAAAAGAAGATCAGTCAATTAAATTATTTTATTTTACATCGAAAATTTCAATTCATTATTAAATACAATTTTAAAAAATGGGAAAGTATTTGAATTCTTCATCAAAAAAGAATAAATACTTTTTATTTTTTTTTTTTTTAGCAAACCTCACCTTTCACATCCATCCTATTGGTAGCATTAAAACAAACAACGATTAAATAAACATGCACAAAGCAGACATTTACATGTATTATTTTATTAAGTAATATAAATAATTGAATGAAAAAAAGGGGGGAAATTATAGATATAACTATATTCATGTAACTTTACTCTTTTTTTAGCAATTTTGAACGATAATTAATAATATAAAGTCGTTATGCAAATTATGAGACTTAATAATCTATGAAGCAACATAAATTAATTGATGTTATAAAAATAGAGTAAATGGAATAAAATCTTAAACAGTTAGGTGTAAATAGTTTGGTTAATTTAAAGAAAAAAAGAAATAATAAGATAATAAATAAATAAATAAAAAAGATGCAGTGCTTGAATGAAAATGAATGCTCGAATTGTATTAACGAACCTGCCGTGTGTAAGAGATTGTTCACGTTATGGGTTACACTGTGAGAATGCGGTGGAGGTGGCGGCCTTTCTAAGCTGCTTACTCTGCCATCTCCAGAACCTCCACCACCTAGACCCATTTATATGCCCGATAAAGCGCATTAACATTACTTGCAACCACCACCATTTAAAGTCACGCATATTTTGATACATATGTTGTTGTTTACTTGAGACTAATGTTACACGCAAAGAATAAATGTTTAACAAAACATTATGTATATTATTAAAGGCGGATATACTTGGAAAACAAATAAAATTACTATGTAATAAAAATGCTATAATTGTATGAATAAAATTCTATAATATTATAAATAATATAATATAATATAATAATATAATATAATATAATAAATAAATTTATATACCATTCTCAGGAAGTCATACTTACGTTATTTAATTCCTAAATATTAATTTGTTAAACAAAATGTTGTATCTATTTAAAGGGCAAAAAATTACAATAATATTGTACATATCACAGACCAGCGGCCTTAGTAAGTAATTTATTATTCTTTGCGTGTATTACCATATTTTTATTGAATTAAGTATGAAAAACTCAAATGTGATATTTATAATCCTAAAATGAGAATGAATTTGAACTTACTTATATGTGAATTTTTAATAAATTATAATAACTATTCAACGTGCCATTGTAGAATATTGTTTCAATGAGAATTATATACTTGTAAATTAGCTTATGAAATGATTTTCTTACCAGGAGAATCGTGGTAATGGCCATTCATTTTAGCCGGCGAATCTGTAGCTAGTTGGGAAGCTGTTACACTACGTGTTTGTAAAGTGCCGGTTTTAGATGGTGAAGAAGCATTTGGCTAAAGAAAAATATTAATTATTGAACATTTTCTAGTTATGTATCAGATTATTCAGAATCCCTTATATACAATTAAGATTCAACAAAAAAACAGAAAAAGTTTAACTTTCTAAATATTACTGATTGTAGAGAAAATATAAATTTCCATAATTTATAGTTATAATTATTAACAATATTAAACAAAAAATATTTTCTATTCCGTTATATGTTAAAATGTTAAAATAATGAACACAAAGTATTCTTTATTGCGATAGTTTAAATTTTGGACAATGGTTATTTTTATAATATGAAATATTACCTCATCTAAAAGTTGCCGAAGTCGCTGAAGTTGTGCTTCAAGTTGCCGATTATGGTCCTCTAGTATTTGCATACGAGCCTCGAGCCTGCCTTTATGTTGTCTCAGCAGCTTAGCCTCAGCAATCATATCACAGTCAGGTTGTCTCGTACCATGCCCATCTTCTGGCGTTGAACCTGGTGTTTGTTTTGACCTTAACCTTTCGTATTCTGCCTGTAGCGTTGCATTTTCTTCCTCAAGTTCTCGAATCATAGCTTCAAGCTCTTCTCTTTGTTCGGCATCAATGGCAGCCATTACCTACATAATCAAATTTATTATCTCACTGTAAATGTTACAAGCCATACATGTATAACGGCATATTTGTTTGAATTAAATTGTAGCTGTTTTATAAGTAATAAAGAAAATATTATTAATGCATAAACTGCTTGCATATAATGAAGGTGACAAAAATATTAAAATAATAATATTTATTATAATAATAATATGTTGATGAAAGTAATACCTGAACAGGACTTCTGGGAACGTTTACATTATCCCCACCATTTATTTTTTGACAATAATGAGCGATTAATTGATGCTCATCGTCGCTATCTGGTGTTGAATTGCTTCTTGTTCTAGAAAGTTCGACTTCAGCAAGCCGCGAGGCGTACATTTCCAGACGCGAGTGCATATCCTGAGTTAAAGAACTATGCTGCGGTGACGGTGCAGGACTCTCCAAAGCGTCGCCCTCAAGGACTGTTTGCACTGGCAAATAGCCTACCCGAGGATGTTTCTTGAAATATCGCTTTGATTTAAATTTGTTTCGCAAAGCGCGAGTAAAATCGCGAACATCCTCACCAGATGTGGTCTGCAATAATATTTTAATAATTAATAACTCTTTTACTTAAATATTAATGCTTACTAATATGTTAAATTTATTTCCATTAATAGTTAGTTATTCTAGAAATTTGTGCATCCGGTACATAATTTAGAAGCTGCTTTAATATTGATATTCCCGTTTACAATAATTGAGTAAGACCATAAATTTTATTCTCATTACTATTTAAATGGAGTTGCATTTTATTTATTATCAAGTTTACTTCGTTACAAGTTCTTAGGATTTATTCTGTTTACTTAACCATACACTGAGTAAAATAAAAATTATTGTATTTAACTGTGTTTCAAATGTACATCCTTCTTTCAATAAACATTACTGTTTTTAAAAAGGAAATGTTTCTGTTTTGTGTATAATCATAATATTTAAAATTAGTATTTTTGCTATTAAAAAACGGTAATTTTAGTCATATTTTTTCTCATTACATTAGAGCACAGTTTTCTATTGAAATAATACATGACAATTTGATTTTTTTTCTTGTTACATTCATTAACGGTCTTGCATATTTAAAATAGAGAATATTAAAAAATATATTGAATACATACCGCTGTACAATATTCCTGCATTGGATGTGTCAATTTATGATTTTTTGCTTTACGTCCCGAAAAAAAGCAATTCTGACACATGTCAAAATTGAAACACTTCAAACAACGATATCTATAAAAAATATTGCACGATAAGATTATTGCATATGTAAAATACGAAGAAAACAATTTCTTTGTGTTTGAAATTTAATTGTGAATAATAAATGATTACCTGAATCCGATGATAGGATAATCTTTACAAATATTGCACTTTGCCTGATGTTTGGCATTTTCAGCAGCGGACAACCTGTGCAAAACGGGTAGCCAAACCATGCTTTGTGGTTCTTGTTGTAACCAACTAAGGAAATGCATAGCTTCGATTTCATTTTTATCTTTTCCAGCTTTTTCGAAGCAACTTCTTACACTGGGTTCAATATTTGATCCACCGAAGGCTGCTACTTCGCCCAATTGTCTTGGTACTTGTATGCAATCGTGCAATAATAGGCCCAATTTACGTTGGTCAACCAGTCGATTTGTATCCGCAATTAACCGGAACAAAACTGAAATATCATTTGCATTTAATTTTTATTCAATTTATTTCTTTCTTTTTTCTGTAATTGGATTAATTAACAAGTACATATAATACTACTTCAATCAATAATCTATTGATCATCTTAGCACATCAAAGCTATGATAAGCACCCTTTATGAAATTGTATAATAAATAAAAATAAATTAATAATTAATAAAAATTAGTAAAAATCAATAATTTTCATTATTTGATATAATTTATTATTTGTAATGCCTCTCATTTTATATTAAAGTGTTATATTTTTAATAAGTATTTACTTATACTCGTATAACCTTGAGAGTTATGTTGTAATGAAAAAAATTATGAATTTTGAAATATTTTTTAACTTTCCAGGTTATTATTACTCTTATTACGTTAAACAAAGTTCGGTGTCTCTCAACCATCGCATTCTCTTTGCGTCAGAACTAAAACGAACTTCTTAATTCGGTCTCCCGATATTTTAGATAATAACTTAATCTGAACTACTTTCAAAGTAAAACTGATAATATTTGAAAAGCTCTAAAGCTATAATATATATATATATATATATATTAAAAATACATTGATTCATAATATGTACAACATTACTTTAAAGTGAATTCAATTATTTTATACAATTTTTATATATTCAATTATTGAATTACTGATTAATTTAACAAGATTAAAATTATGTTCTGTTTAAAGAGAAACTTACAAAATTGAAAGAATAAGTTCGCAATTTATTATTATAAACAATTTCCAAAGCATCAATTCATAACTTCCAACTTGTATTGCAATATTTTTAAATTCGTGTAATGTTTATTATTTTTATTTTACTTCTACTCCTCTATTGTGATGAATTTTTTCTTATTAATGTTTTGAAACATTTATAATATGTTTGGTAAATATTTGTAAACTATTCTTAAACATTTATAATGTATTAAAAACATACTTCGTACATATTACTCGAATTTAGTTATAAATGAAAATGTTGAAAGCAATGTTTTATAGTTTGAAACTTTGTTTCCTAACGATGATGTTACTATAATCGTCGGATCATAATAACATCTCTTAAAAGAGATTTGTCAAAAGAGCTTTTATCTAAACTTACATCTGTATTTCTCTTCTAGATGGCCTTTGCACAGCAAAACGAGACCGACTTTGAAGGAAAGCACTCGAATTTGTCCGGTTCGTTGACTAAAACATACAAAGTGTGTATTTTACAAATTGCTGGTATCGGATAATGATGCATTTCTTTTAAGTAAAGAATAAAATATAAAAAAACATGTCTTTAAAAGAAAATAATAATAAATGACAAGTAAATATGGAGCATAAATGAGTGAGACGAAGATAGGAATTGAAAAGCAATGTAATAGTTTCTTACCTGTCGTACACGTTTAATAGCCAGTTTATAGCCAAATCTATGCAAAGTGGCACCGAGATTTGGGCTGAATTGTCCGATGCTATGATCTCGTACAGCGAGGTTAAAACTGTGATCATGTCAGGGATGTCAATAGATCTATCATTTTGTGCTCGTAGACCGTGTAAATCGAATTGTTCCAAGGCTGCAGATAAACCTAACATATCCACTGTAAAAAAGAATACATATATATAATTTATTGCTTTCGTTTTGAGTCTTAATTATTCTTACAACAATGAAAATTATATCCTTTATTAATTAATCTTAAGCAAATATTTAAACATAATTTTCGAAAACTTTTGATTCACATTTACTAGTTTTATTTGCAATTCATTTTTTGCCAACATTGATAAATAAATGATAAGCATTTTTAATTTCTCCATCATTATAGTCACTAGTAACAACTCTTTTGTAGTCAAAATAGTGAGCAATTAATTTAGTAACGTCTGCTTTGAATAACAATTTAAGACGGTTATTTCGTATGATGTTTATGTTGATAGTCTTAAAGATAAAATGTGATATACGAGTCATTTGAGACTTACAACATAGGCGCTTTTGAACCGTGCGTAGTTTCATTGCTGTTCTATACGCAGAGAAGCGAACCTCGTTAAGATTCGCCAACGAAGACATTAACTCTATCATCTTCGGATGATCCCAGTGTGTGGTTTCTAGCTGATGGCTGAAATTATTATTTTGAATTAATACAGTTATTAATTGCAAAGTCCTAGTATTATGCATACATGATCGATATATGGCAATAATTTATATAATATTCTAGCTATATATGATTTCAATAATTTCCTTATATTGAAATTAATTATTACCATATATCATCCATGTATAGCCGTATATGACCATTAACGAATTAAGAAAAAAACATATATGTCCATATACAAATTTTGTATTTTTTATGTGAATTTGTTAATACATATATGGACCATGTATGTTTCATTTTTACTAGGGATATGATAGATTATATTTAATGTGCCCAATGAATATTATTTATACAACTTCTACTTCCACCAGATAGTCGTGACCTTTGATTTCTGATTAATAGTAATAATAATAATAATAAGAAGAAGAAGAAGAAAAGGAAAGATGACTGGGAAAAGGTTATCCAAAGATTAATAAAGAGCTGGACAAACCGAGGGGTGAAAATTGTTATTAATTGCTTACTTGATGTAATAAGGCACTTTGTTGGGCGTGAGAGCTCTTTCCCATGGTGGTTCAACGCTGCCCGCGAGGAGAGCCTGACTGCCCGGAGTGCTGCCATCCTTTCCGAATCCGCTTAAAAGTTTATAACGTTCGTCAACGGCCACTTGCAGCACCTTCCACCTTAAATAATTCAAGTACAAATTAGAGTCACACTTTGAATTATGTCGCTTGCTTGTATCGAGCTGAAAACGTTGGGGGCCGCGCGATCGAAGTTTCGCCGAAGAAGAAAAACGGATAATCCGGAAAAGTCTTGAATTTCAGCGAAACTTGGCGACCGGCGATACGAATCGCGCGCGCCGAATTCATTCGAGCAGAAATACACTCTGGCTCGTTTCCGTATCGGTTAGCTGAATGTATAATTAATTAATACACAACGCGCTCGTCATACATTAGCGCACCAAGAAACTTCAAACCCTTAGGGGCCCTGTCAATATTCATTAACTACAATGCACTCTTCCTTCTTTAACTAGACGGCCAGAGAGAGATAGGGAGAGGGCGAGAGAGTGAAAGAGACGGTAATATAAAATTTGTTCGTTCCGATTGAATTTTACTGCGTATATTTGACTTGATTTATATGCCCCAACTTGCCGTACCATTAATTATAACTCATTATATATTCATTTGCCAATTTTCACCCGAAATTGGAAGAATTTTGACTATGTGTGAATGCTTATACATTTGTAATTTAAATATTACTTCAACATTTGATTTGCAGAAGGGAACCTCTAGTAAAAGTGAAATATATATGGTTCGTATATGTTTTAATGACTTCATATACGGCCGTATATGGTCGTACATAATCGATATATGGCAATAAGTGATATAACATTCTAGCCTCATATATCAATTAGGGAAAAAAAACATATATATCCATATATGAATATGTTTCATATTAACTAGGGGTGATTTTTAATAAATAAAAAATGTAAATTAATTAGAATGTAGACGCATTTGTACACTAAAAAAATTAGGTTGCAAGAAATTTCAATTCAAAAGAAATACTTTGCCACTTAAAATCAACTAGTTAATATATTAATTAAATTTTGTCCTTAGTTATTAGTTGCGGGGAAAATCAATACATCGTGATAGTAAGATATCCTCGAAAGTAATTAATTTCAATCAATAACAAAGGTTAATAGATAATAATTTAAATACCAACGTATAAGCATATATCAGACGTTGCATCAGGCACATAAGAACACCAATAAGAAGTTCAAAAAAAGTATAATCGACGTATATGAAATGAACATTTTATGACCAAGTGCCATGTTTTTAAACAAATATTAAAAACATTTGTTGTAAACGTGTATTTACGTGTAAGAAACGTTATTTTTACTTATATTATACGTCTTTCGAGCTTCTCATTGACATTCACATGTACCTGACGCAACTTTATATTGACATCTATTATACGTCTATGTTCTATACCGGATGGTTTAAAGTATACATATAAAATGTACAAACCTGGCATTAAGATCGTCGAGTTTAGCTAAAAGGGCATGGGATACGATGACGTTGCTGGAAGCAAACACTCCTGCTTGTTTATTGGCATCTTCGATGTTCCTTTGAATGGGTCCCAAACGGTCTCCGAATTTTTGCAAGTGTTCCAACATCTCGGCCGCGTCAGACGCGTCGTTGGGGGTTTGCCAGCCGCTTTGCAAAGCCTCCGCCCCCGACATCCGCGATGACAAATCCTCCAGGCTCTTTTGGAAGACGCACATCTTCTGCAAATAAACGAAAACGATTAACTGTCGCCTCGAAATTAATCATACCAAGTGACTGTGATAATGCCAATCGCGCGCGCAGGGGAGGGGGGTATCTAATAACCTAGGTGGATTCGTTTAACAAAGCAAAGTTGAATAAAGTGGGTTTGCCTTAGTGGGGCAAGTTTTCGACGCTGCTGAAGGTTACGCTAAAGTTTTTCCTCCGGTGACATCGGTCGCGCCATTAATTAATCACACTGCAGACGAACCAATTATAAGTTAACCCGGTCTTTCTTACAGTTAGCGCTCCTGCTAAAAGCTACTTCGCGGAATCCGCTTCAATTTAATTATCTATCGCCGACCAGTATTACTTTAAGATAGACCAGCAGATTTAATATATATATACATATATATATTGGAAGTTTATTTCGTATGTATGCATTCGGATTAATTTACGTACGTACGAAATTATTTTAATCAGTGTTTTGAGTTATAAAATATTCAGCAAGCATCGCAGAGAACTTTTGATTTCTACTGGTAAATATGTATTACTTAATGAAACGTTTAATTAAATAGTTTATCTAATATTGGAAATCGCAAATAAAGTACCCCCAGAAAATATTTAGCATATTTTAGACATATATTAAACAATACATTCAAATTATTTTTTTTTGCATTTATGTACTCAGAAAAATTGATATGACAATTTTACTTTTTTAAACAGGATTTAAGTCGTATATAAGATAAAACTTACAAATTACTATTGGAAAATTATGAATATAATGAGTAGCTTTATGCATATATATAACTAAGTTACGGTTAAAAACACCAAATTATTTCTTTTGAACAGTAAATTTTCATATCCTATTTCTCTCAGTCTATAGATGTGTTATATTAGTAACCAAGTCCAAGTTAAAAATGTATGAATTTATGGGGGAGGAGAGGAAAAAATTTCAACGCTCTGCTTACAATTTTATTAGCGCATGCTTTTACTTTTACGTATTAATCTCGTCTACTATGAATTCGAGCGATCCCCGTTACACGCGTGCCACGTCAAACAATACAAAATACCGTCGGGGAAAAATAAAAAAAAAATGTTCTCCCGGCACGTTCATTATGATTACATTAGCGGGAACATTTTGTCTTTGATAATTTATTCGCGCGGAGTGACCGCAAAGTTTGGAATAATGAATATATAATCAGAGAACGGCGTATCAAAGCACGGGACAACGATTGTGAATATTTTTATTTCCGCGAAGGAACAAAAAATAAAGCGCGTGTGTATTTTAGCAAAGAAGAGCGGTGCATTTCAAATGGGCCACGCGTTTTGCATGAACCGAAACGTGGCGCGTTCTTTGTGGCGAAAAATACAAAAAGATATCGCGACAATTAAACGGGACCAACGAAAATACACTTTGGCGGACGAACGAATTAGTACTACCGATATGAAATAATAAATCAATTCCGCGAATCGGCGAGAAAATTTTAACTTTGACGAGATTACTTTGTTACTTCGGGGTGGCTTTGTTGAGCGGCGAATAAAATATCGTCGAGCGGGAGAA
>JABFPN010006248.1:0-11847 GCA_022817305.1 Leptoteleia sp. ZL-2020 | reverse complement strand
TTATATAAAGTAGTGTAATATATGTGCTAAGTTTTCATATATTTAATTTGAAAATTTCTTATACGCTACATATAGTTTCAGTTTCCTAATTATATACGAAAATTTAACATATTTTTTTTCTCAGTGTACAATTCTTTGAATATGTGTATGAATAGTTTTTTCTATAACTTTCAAAAAAACCTGATATTTCATGTAAATTAAATTTATCGATTATAACAGAAAGAATAACGTAAATTATATCAATAATAGGTACAAATTGTATCTCATATTTTTTCAGGACTCTAGATTCTTTGATAAGGTATAAAATTCCTTGATTTTTTTTTTTCTAAAATATAACATTAACTTTGAAAAATGTGAGAAAATTTACTGGTGTACTGCACAGTCAAAGCCACTAATGTGGTGTAATAAACTTCGCCTATCTCCTTAAATGAAGTGTACGATTCTGAAGCATAGCTTGTTTTAAAATTCTCATAATAAAGAATTTACGGTATAAAATTGTTTGTAACATACTGCTACTTATGGTAAGTTCTGTAACTACTTTTACTGAGTGGCTATAAGCGGAATGTATTTTAATAAGTTTTCTTTTACAGAGGATAATTTAGTGTGATAAAAAATAAACTAAGTGATACTATAAATTTAGTGTGATAAAGTAAACACATAAATAACTGTTAATAAAATTTCAAATTTTCAATTTTTTGCAATATATACAGAATTAAATAAAAACAAAAATTAATTACTCCTAATTTATTTGTAATTTTGTATCCTATTTTATTTCTTATTATTTCAATATTTTTGCCGAGTTGATAATTTTAATTTATTACGAGACATAAAGTTGTGTATTAAAATGTGGAATAGAGTAATAATTACCCAACCGTCAGAAACACTCAAGTTGACCGTAATTTATCAGATTTTATATGATCGTAAATGTAATGCGTACTTTGCTTCATACAATGAAATCTTCTGTATCTTCGGGGTAGGACGTAGTTTTAGTTGTATTTCTTGGAAGTATTACGCGTGACATAGGACGAAAGTATTAAAACATGCAACTCGTCAACATTATCAGAACTAGAACGTTTGTATTGCCCATGCAATTTAACGAGAAGAGTTCTTCCTTTCATTTAATGACTTTCCACCTTTGCCCTTTTTCTTTTCGTAAATATACAGCTCTGTTGTAAAACTTTTCTATTTTTTTTAATTATTAAATTTTTAATAGTTATAAAAATGGTAAAGTAAATAAGCATGTGTGATAAATATTTAATTTAACAACATTAACAAATTAAGAAAATAATAAAAAGTTGAACTTTGAAAAAAAGGCTTTAGGAATTTACTTTAATAATTGTAGTACGAAACGCAATACAATCTGTGAACTTTCATATTTTAGATTTGTAAACTGAATTCAAAATAATGTCATTTTGTGATTGATGTATCAATAATGTTGATAAAAATATATTGTAATAACTGTAATATAATTGTTTAACATTCACTCACCGCATAACTGCTTTGCTACGGTATATAGATGTCCTGTAAAATATAAGAAATTTTAAAAATATTTATATGTTCGTCTCTAGAAATATTTGTAATATATTTAAAATATGAACATATGTTAATTTCTTTTGAGTACATGGATAGATAATATTTAATAAAAATTATTAGCTTATTAAATTGACAACTTGCATTTCTCTTTGAGCAGTCTTTTGTATTTACATGAAAATTGGCCAGTTACAATAACGGGAACGAATAATCTAACCGACCAAATTCATAATTCAACTGTACAAATGATGACATATGTGAATAGACCGTAGTCTGATACTAATCCCGATATTCGGAGCCAAAAATAATAAATCACGCGGAAGAGTCTCGGCGACTTGTACCGTTCCATCTTCGTCTACGAATTTCCCGCCCTGGTGTCAGGAATCAATTCGCGAATTGCGCCAGCTGCAGCTTTTGCCCGAGCGCCGAGCGGTGGCCGACTCTGTATAATTGAATTAAAACTATTTGTCTCGCGTAAAACTTATTCTAAACTCGATTTATTGCCAACAGCATCCGTCAGAATCGTCTTTGCCTAGACCTAGACTCGGGCTGACGACTATTTCGCTTCGCAACACTGCTTCGAAATTAACACCCTCCAAGTTGCGCGCTAGGCCGTCGACTTTACTACCGGCGATGCCCACTGCTTCTGACATGCCTCAGTAATCAAACTCCATTCAATCTTTCGCCGTCGAAACCCAATTCGTACGTTTCTTTGCAAAAAAGATACAATTTTACCGCGCATCTTTCTCCCTACTAGTTATTCTCCGTCTCCCTTCCTCCCTCTTTTTCCAGTTATACTTTGATGTGTTTGGATAAAAAATAATATGTAACCAAAGAAAACCATATTTTAATTCCGCCATGATTCGCAAAGGTAACGAACAAGTATCACTACCGGCCGATAGTATCAATGCACCGTGGAAAATACACGGAAGCCCGTATCTTGCGGATTGAATATAGTATATCGGACAGTTAAGAGTACTATATTTTTCTTTGAATGTGACTTTAGGAGTTTGGGATGTTTCATTTCAGGAGAACGCCGAAGGAACCTTTGGAATGCCACGCGTTCCTTTTCAAAGTGGTACAAGAATAGGGTGGAAGAATGCTCGATGAAGAGAACTTTCATTCAACGTCGCTTGATCAATATGAGATCGTTTGAAAATTTCTTATCGAGTTCTCTTGATCAGAAATTTGAAATGGCGCCGAGCGTATTCACTTGCGCGCGTGTTATGTTGCAATTTTGATAAAGAACTGCCGCAAATCGAGACCAAATACATAAAGTCAGACGCGAGTCATCTAGGCAATAAATTCTTATGAAAAGAACATTCCATAGTTCGCCGCACGTGGTCCAAGTGTGAGAGACTCGACTCGCGGTGGTTTATGGTCTCGCAATATGTAATGTGTATTAGTTTTTCAATTTACCCGTTGTTGTTATGCGCGCTTCGTAAATAATTTCCCATTAATCTTTTTTCCTTTTTCCTCGGGATGCTGTGATTATGCATCGACTTTGTAGTTGGAATGAAACGAACTTCTTTGAGTTTTTTTATTCTCATTTGCTTCTGTGATTAAAATATATTGTTTCGTGATATAATTATTATTGTGCACATGTTATTTAGTCTATTATCATAGTAATTTATTTTGAAAATTTATTATGCACAATATTCAGTCATTAACAATGAATTTGAATGATCAAAAGCATAATTGAAAAGTTAATGAAACTGAATAATAACAAACAAAATTTTTAATTAACATCATTATAATTTTTGATTTTGTTGTTGTAGGAAAAATTTATTTTTAGAAGATGGAAATTATACATTACACTGAGAGAAATATACTCAAAATATATACGATTATTGTAATTTATTTTTCTTAGCAAATATCTGTAATCTGATTGCATAAGGCAGTGATTCTAAAAATATACTATTACTGATAGGACAACTAAAATGAAATTTTATAGGCGTCAATGCAAAAAAATCTTATCATTGTTGATAAAATGCAACATAAATAAAACATGAGCAATGCCTTATACATTCGGTTTACTAAAACAAACCGTACTTTACTATATCATATTTTTCTCAATATATGTATATCTTTTTCATTGCTCAAATTAAAATTATTTATATAATGAATATTTTTAATTTTCTAATTGAAATTAATTTATTATCGCCAAACACAATTGAATAAGAACTATTGTTAAACAAATCGGTTTTCGTGAATGAAGTTAATAAATAAATATCTGTATCGAAATTTATTGTTGTAAAAACAATCAATGTTTAACAGATTTTGAAACATTTCAATTTATGGAGCAGTTTGTTTATTTGTATTTCATGGTTTTTATAACAATAATTCATTTCGAAGGCAGATGTTAATATACAAATCAATAAAACGATCGGATTATTCAGACCAATGAATCACTCTTTTCCTTTTTAATTTGGGATACGTGTTATTCACTTAAATTCATTTACAGTTTATGAAAAGATATATTGCACAATTCAATCTATCTTTCCTTTCTTTATATTTATTTTAAAAAAATTAATACAGTAGATACACGTAATATTCTGTAATTCGTTTTGTAATCCGTCGCGGGTATTCATCGAATAGCTACACGGTAACAAGGTAATCAAAATTGTTGTTTCGATGACATTAGATTATGCATATTGGAATATTACTAGAATCATGATTGATGATGCCAAACTCGTGATGGGAAGAGGGAATTTTCAGAGAAATTTACAGTGTAACATGGCTATGAGCACGAATTTGATTACATTCGATTAATTCAAATGGAATAATTATTTCTGTTCTAACACTGAACAAAAAACCCTTAAAAATTGCTGTAATAATTACCTTTAAATTTACTGTGCTACACCAGAAAACGCAAATCTTGTGTACAATAGAACATCATGTTCCAAAGTCATATGTTTTTTACAACAAAAAGATTTTTGTAACAAAGCATTAAATGGAATTCTTTTTAACAATTCTTTTTAACTCGTGCTGAAAAAATTCTAAGACCCTGTCTATATTCTTGCAAATCATTAATTGAATTATCATAAACAATTTGCAGTAATTCGATTCACTTGAATCTTATTTACCGCCCACTTCATCCGCCCTCAACGTCTTAACGATATATGGCACATGTACAGCCGGCAAAAACTGCGTAGCCATAAATAATAAATCAATGTGCGGGGTGGATTTATTTCAGTAGGGGATGAAAAGCCTAAAAGGAATCCCGTAGATCCAATTGCAATCGAATTCTCAAGTCCGGAATCCGGCAGCGTTTTACGGTATCTTTGATTTGTAGTCATTATCGGAGCAATTCGGGACGTTCCTTTCAATAGCGCGAGATCTTTCTGAGTTAGATAAGCAGAATTTGCGCCACAATTCTAAACTCTTCATTAGATCTTTATCGCGCTTGCAGCAATAGAAAGTTCAATCTTTATATTGAAAAGAGTATTCGAAAAAAGAAAAAGAAAGCATGTGGCGTTAAGTAACCAATGGTTGATACAATCATTTTATGCAAGAAACATATAATTTTACACAAGGCGTGTTTTTTATACCGTGCTTGTAAACTGTATGCAGTAGCATAGAGATTGATACCAACCCAAGAGGAAAGAACCCCTTTTTTACATTACGAAATGTGTAACGCGTAATTTTACATTACGAGCTGTAGGTATAACTTTGGAATTAAGTAACTCTTAAAAGAAGCTCGAAAATGCAAGGGGAACTTAATTTTGTGAAAAATAATTTTTCACACGACACTTGGTTAAAATTGCGCGAATTAAGTCCGCAATAAACGCACGTACGGAAATTCTTCGGCGTAATTTTAGCTGAGCCGCTTCATAACTGCGACATAACAGTTGTACACTTACTTTCGCGTGTCTTTTATTCTTTTACGTCGTTACGTAACTGTTATATTCGATTTCCCTTTGGAACTTGCGACAGTGGCGCTTCTCAGCTAAGTTTTTCTCCATTTTTTCGCCGCCGTGAATAATCCGCTGGTAACTGCGTTTATGTCGCATTTATTTTTATTGTTTTGGCCGGATCCGAATGAACAGCGGAAAACAACGCGAATCGTTCGCGCACCAGCAGATAAATATCTGTCAAACGAGGGGGATCCTTGTACCGACTGTAATTCACTTCGGGCATAATGTTCTGTTAAATTTATACGCCTTCCGTTTTTAAATTGCGGAATTTGTAAGAGTGCCAGGAAATATTTAAAACATTTCTGAGCACTCTCGATAAGTATTTTCATATTCCTCGTGGCGAAGGCATAAAAGCGTAATAAACATTTTTCACACCGACGACGCTCGGAAAATTAAATACTTTAAAGACGTTAATTGAGGAAATTATACACGTCAGTATATCAAACGTAGAACGTTGTTGAAACGTCATTTTTTTGCAATAAAAGTTTAAACACCGAGAGAAATTTTAAACACCGAAATTTATTCCAAAAAATGACTAACAGTGGAAAAATAAAATAGTCCCGTTCAACTAGTTCTTAAACACCAGATAAAACAAGTAGAATTGTCTTATTTTCGGCAGACATGTTTTAAGATTATTTTACGATTTAAATTTTGTCAATTATTTTTTGAAGGGTAATTTTTTCCAGAATCTCCATTTCGAATTCCCCGACTTTATTGCACAACGTCATTAAATTATTTATATATGTCTTTAACTGAATGCAGACACATGTCCGTTGAATGTTTAAAGGTATACAAACGATGAGAGAATACGTGGAATTGAAATCTAAATAACTAAATAGGAGATAGCAGCCCACAGATTACAATGTCAAGTGTGCCATAGGAAACGGATGACAATTAGATAATTGTTCGTGTAATCTGTATTGCAGTTTAATCACGTGAACGGCTTTTCAGACGTGCAATTAATTTTTTAACACAATTACGAACGACCGAATTCAAAGATAAATGAGTAGTGCAAAATACTGCGTCGTACGTTTTGCATAAAACATGACGATTCAATTATAAATTGCGAATTCCATTTGAGCGTTGTTTATGGCCAATATTAAAGAAAAACAAACATTTATAGATGGGTTTTTACGACGGTGGCGTTTCGAATTTTTAATATAGCAAAATTTGAAATAATGACCGTTTCGCAAAACCGTAAGAAGAATTAACGCGATATTTTACGTATCGTATATTCTTGTTTCTAGTTAATTCATATTTTCTCGTTTGGCTTGATTATTTCATAAACGCGCCAGCTAATAAAGATAATGAAAATTTATTAGAATAATGATTACGTTGATTACACAAACGAATGCGCATAATCGAATTACGCGGAAAGGTATTGTCGTTGCAATCGACTCGTTTAACACCACAACTTTATCTTTATTCATTTGTCAGTGTCCAATAATTTTAAAAGCTTGCAAATAATAATTATAATGACGTTTTCATGGGTTTATGATTTTGTTACAAATTACGTTTAATGTACGAATACGGTGGGCGTCAAAAATGCCCAATGAAATCAGAAAATTACACGAAACAGATCTCACTTAGAGCCGCGGCGCAGGATATTTACGAAAATCACAATCCAGGTAATTTTTTTTTTTTCGCGTAACACCCAGCTTTTTGAGATTTAGTTGGCTTTTCCAGTGGCTGCGGGAAAACAAAAGAATCCGATCTAGTTTTAGAGAATGATTCGTTGCCGTTGCTAGAGTCCTTTTGGCTTCCCTGCGAAACAATGCTGCTCCTGCGTACGTACGCTAAATCCTGCCTGCTGTATATATCGCTTTTTAACCGGCTTGTACATCTGTCACCCCGATGCGTTATTGAGAAAATCGAATTCCGGAAAAATATTTTTACCTTGAAATATCATTATATATTTAGTTCCATTATTCAGTGAAATTATTATCATTTAAAATAAATGCATAGATTCCCCCTTGTTCTTTGGATTAATACCGCGCATAAAAAGAGACACGTTCATAAATATCGAATTCGACTAAAAAATTTACATTCAATATATGTATTTATTCATTTTTATTCTAACTTGACGATTAATAATAAATTTTAATAAAAGCAGATCAAATATATTTTATCATTATAAAGTAATAAAATTCAGTACGTAGTAAACATATTAAAACGTCTAATTTTATATTATTGTATAAATGGAAATAGAATTACTTAATGAGTAAAATCTCAGTGAGAGAAAATTATTCGTGTTGTGTATATTGTCGTTTAAAAACCATATATGCCTGTATAATTTTGCGTTTCACCTTCATATAGAATACTTAAATTGTAAGAAATGTATAAGGGTGTTATATTTTTTTGTGTTAAATTTCGTTAAATAAGATAAATTTTACTCTCTAATCAACTAGTTGTAATAGTTATTACTGCATTGATTTAATTGAAATGACTGATATCGCGGTTTAGATGTTTTGCAATCAAAGTATCGAGTCAATTTTATTAAATATCACATTTAGCTAGGCATGATCAGTAATATATTATGAGAATGTATACTACAGATTATGTTCACATCACAATCGCGTATTCTGTATATACGTTTTGCGTATTCTGTCCTTGTGCATACATTTGGTAGAAAAGCTGTTTCCTTCATAAACACAAATAGTACGGCTGCAAGTGTAATGTTGTCAGTGTAATAACGATAATTCAAAATGTCATATACATATTTCAGTTGAGAGAAATATTGTAGTCGTGCATAAAAATTAATCAATATTATGTTATTGCTTTACTAAATTTGATAAAGCATCTTTTTATATGTATATAATTTTTATTGTTTTAATTCTAATATTATTCGTACAATTTCAGTAAGATTTTTGATGGAACTAAAGGATTGCATAGTATGCTTTCATAGTTTATTTTATACTCCGATGAAAATTGTACTTTTAGTAATAAATTATATATAATTATATTGAAATGAGTTAATAAATTATATTGAAGCAAAGTTAAAAATAATATCATCTGTCATATTTTTCTCAGTGTGCAAATTAGTTAGAAACTTTCTGCTGTTATTAAATAATAATTCTTTCATTTGTGTATAATTATAATTTTTTACGGGAGTACATTTATAACACCATTACGTGCAAGTATAATCTATGAAAAAATATTTATACGTATATAAACTATGTTCATCTATTACTTATTACACATGGCAAAGAGCCTTGTACATATAACTTGTAAGACGTACTGAAGTCCGAAGAAATTATACTGTTCTTGTGTGGTCTTCAGAGCACACAGAATTTTTTATCTTCTTGGCACTCTAGTTTAATAATTTTTATAAGCGTCCTCTAATGGACTAACTTTTACGACGCAATTTATCTCGAGCGTAAATAAATTTGTATTATTAAATGGAAAATTATTACGAACACAAGTTCTGTTTCCTTTAATTTATAATTTTTAAATGATCGTGAAGTTGTAAAAGAAGGATTGTAAGAAAGTTATCACCTACAATTTTCTTACAAGTTAAATGCATGCTTTAAACAAATTCGTCAAAGTCGATTAGTTTAAAGAGAAACTGTAAAGTTTTCCAGGGATTTAATCGTCTAAAAGACCAAGATGTGATTAACGTTCAAAAGGTTGTTACAGCTCTGTAAAAGTGGCAATTGTGAAATGATTAAAGTAAAACGCAAAACGCGTAAAAGTCATTTAATAAGAAATATATTTTATCAAAATCCTTTGCCAGCAAACTATTTATATTAAAATCGAATAGCGTATATTCCTTTGCACCAAGTATTTCATGATGGAGTTCACGTTAAGCAACTAAACGATAATCGACATTCGATGTATACTAAGTATATGAATATAAGTAAAAAGTTTTAAGATCACAATTTAATGAATAAGTGATCACGGATTGATCGCGGTATTGAGATCACGCTAAGATTACTTTGCGATAATTTAATGATCTTTTCGTGACCACTATGAGAGTACTTAAATATTCTTATCGTTATTTAATCATCTTTTTTATGATTGCATAGAAAAGTTTTACTATCAAAATGTTTCAAGCATCAATAAATAAGAATATATAAAATATTCTTATGACATCTGTTGGAAGATATTTCAGTTTCAAAAGATTGAGAATCATTTGTGGAATTTATTATCTGCATTAATGTTTGATGTTCGATGGCTTATAATTTTAAATGTTCTTCTATTAATTAAATTCCTTTTCTCTGTATGTCATAGTTATAATTAATGGAATGACTTTTTAAAAATATCATTCTTTAACATATAGTATATAGTTAAGATGCTTTAATGGATTTCATAATTAATTAATCCGAATTGATTTTTATAGATTTTCATTAAAAAAACGTTGAAAGAAAGTTAAAAAGCTTATGTCAAGAATGTAAAAAATGGATAGATGTACAAGTATTTGTGTAGGTGCGAGAGTGGACTTTGCTTTTATCTATCAAAGTAAACTCCTTTGGTCGATCTTTTAAGCTGAAAATTCTTAATTGCTAAATAGTTATACTTACCTTTAAATGCTCGTTACAGGGGCGATAATCTTTCAAATAAAGTTAAGTTGCGTCCTAATCTATTTTGTTAAAATAAGCTCTGAAACAGAAGAGTTAATTTATGAATTCATTTTAATAGTAAGTGATTATAACGTTGTATTTGTACAGCAGTTTAATAACGCTAATTACAGAAGCAAAGTTTCATAACGTTTGTTGTAGTAACGCAATAGTTGCAAAGAAATTTGTACATAACTTAGACGTGATGTAAAACAAGGCCCAGTTATTCCAACTTGACTTAATGAAGTTTCCTTCCCTTCGAGTGGAACTACATTTCTCTTCTTATTCTCATCTTTTACGTACAGTTTATCTACTCAATTTTATCCAATTATCATTTTTTATACCTTATCATTTTAATTTTGTCACATTGAATAATTTGTCAAAATTTTAGATACTTGGTTTACAATGGCAAAAAAATTTATTGTTAATAAAAGCAGATAAGGAAAATCAGTTTACGAAGTTTAAAGTGAGAATACATCATTACTGCAGTTTCTCTACATTTGCTTCTTTCATCAACTTGAGTTAATCTTAGTGTAGAATGTGAGCATATTTAAACTATTCAAATTCTAATACTGAAATTAAATAAGTTCTGTTGCAAATTTTTATTTAAGTAAAGATTAAATATACTATTTATTCATCTCATAGAAATTTTTGTTTTCTAAAGCAATAATTTTGTACAATTTTTTTACATTGTGAGGTATAAAGCAATGTTTTCAATATTTAGTGATTTGTAAACTAGATTATCTTGCATAATACGCTTACAAACATTTCCTATCGGATCTATTACAACGAATTTCATACAAGGGAAGGATAATTAGATTATGTACATTAACGAATTCGCACTGCGTAATATATATAAAGGAAGATGATAATGACGCTGTTTAATTTTCAGTATCAAATATTTGAACAATTCAAGGTTATTTGCTTTTTAATGGTTTGAAATATTGATTTTTAACTATTACTTTTCCTATTACTGTAGTAAAATGAAATTGTAGTATAAACCTATATATTACATTGTCAATATAATGTCTATATTCTGTAATGTTACACTGAAAAAAGTTTTTTTTTTCAGTGTATTAATATATTGGTATAACATTTGTTACCCAGAAAGTTTGGAGTGTTCGAATTCGTCATTCTGGCTATGTAATTATGTGATTTGTACGACATAATAAAGAAAAGTTGATATAATTTGTTTAAATTGCCAATATATGGGCAATATTTGGCAATATATTAATTTGATTATATTTTACTATAAATAATAGTAAAATTATAAAGTTATATAATGACTTTTAATTCAATTTAATTCAAAAAAGCACTAAAAATTGGCTTTGCGATCATCATTTTTACTGTTTATATAATAGTTAATGTTTTAATATTTCGAAAGTATCTCTAAATGAATATAAAATGTCTTAAATTTTGTTATTAAATTTTTCTCAGAACATTTTTCATTTTACTGGAGTACTTGTAACATGAAAAAAATTATAACATCAACTCATTTATATTTCTCGTGTTTACAAGATGAATTTAATTAGCAGAATATATTAATTTTCTCTGTGTATTACTAGATTAATAGATGGCTTCCAAAGACCATTCGTTTTTCCAACGCGGAATTCAATTGCTGCCAAAAAAGTGGGGAAAAAGCAATGCACTGAGAAAAAAATTGGGATAAAAATTATTGTACTAAATGTAAAAAGAGGGACAAATGACATCTTCTTTTCTTAGTTAATACACAGTTTAAAAGAGGTTATAAGAAAAATGAACATTTTTATTATACTGTACCATAACAACTTGTACAATACTGATAATCTCTTTTAAAATGTATTTTAAATATCACAAGAATTGTA
>JABFPN010006247.1:0-11848 GCA_022817305.1 Leptoteleia sp. ZL-2020 | reverse complement strand
TTTTTTTTTAATATGGCTACTGACTGGAATTCATATCATGACCTGTTAGGATTTTCGAATTTTAACCATGACAAAAAAGTACGAAATCGTGAATGTATCCCTATCTGGCCCCGAAGTGGCATGCCATTTTGGCAACTGAATTGTTGGTGTGCCTCATCAGGACCACATCGATGCCATGCGTTACACCCTATGGTTGGCCCCGACATGGAAACCCGATCGGGCCCCTGTGATGATACCCTTTCTCATGTTTTCCTAATAGGGACCTTATATGGCCCTGATATGGCAAACCTAGGTAGGGCTGTATATGTGATATCCACGTAAGGACCATACCACTGATGTGGCATGCCACGAAAAATTTTTACTAGGGTGTGGTCAAAAAATATTAAAAATTAAAAATCGGGGACTTCCTAATTTTAGTAAACTGAATTCCATTTTTTGACAAACTATTAATTTTCTTTTATCCATTAGACGTCGCTAGTTAGTACAGGTAACCCATGTCTTTCATAAACCAGTTGCAAAAATAGTTTACCAACATTTAATAAACAGAATGTAAAACTGTACAAAACTACATAGAATTGCAACTTTTAATCAGCTTATTAAATAAATTTTAATAATTTAATTTATGTATAATGCCAAATTAGTAAACTTTTTATTTAAAATTAATCCGTCCCCCCCCCCACTCAGTTTAATATTACCATTAAAGATTACATCATTTAAGAATTCAAAAACTAGCCCACTCGTTGGCGTAATTCTGAAATTATCAGGGAGCGGAATCGAGTGAGTATTTATCGCTGAGTCAATAAACGTTTGATCCGGTGCGCGTCTCATTAACGCGAACGGATAATTTCCCGGGAGCCAGGCTCCCCGGCAAAAGGTCGAATCCAATCTCTCGCGAGCGAGCCAATTATTTGCACGGTGAAATCTATGTAAGCGCAAAGAAAGCGGAGCTCGAAGATCGCGGGCGCATTAATAAAACCCCTTGGTCAATAATACCGTCTTATTTCGTCGTATTACACGCGCGGTATAACAATTTAAGGAAAAATTCCATAATACGATACAAAGAAAGGAAAGAAAAAGAAAAGGGGAAAAACAAAGTAATGCGGATGTAACAATTTTTCAGTGCGAGTAATCGTTAAACCAGCAGGACGCGTTATTTTTCAATATTTTTCCTATCATACTTGCGAGAACAATTGCGCAAACAAAACCACATCCATTATCCAAACTCGATTTCGAAAAATTGAGCGTCTTCTCTCGCATTCTCAAAAATACAGTTTTCCCACCAAACAACGATTTCTTTCTGAATAAGAACATAATGAAAAGCAAAACGTTATTAAATTCGTAACTATTGTAAAATTTGATACGTAAAATTATAGTTGCTTTGTTATTCTTAAACGTTGATTTATTCTTTGTTAAGATTTAAGGAGACGAGATTACTTTCGCTTGAATAATTGAAAAGCTTACATTTGCGTTAAACATTAAAAAACATTAATCCCACTGCGAACATCAAACTTAGTCGGAAGAGAACCATTTTTTTTTTTTTATGTAATGCAACTTCCTCTATTTATTATGGAGGAAATGCTGTGACAAGAATGAAATGCTAGAGATAAAATACCTGTAATCTTTAAATGACATACTTGCACTGCAAGAATTAATCATTCGCAACTATTGATCATCTTGTTCGTAACTTTTCAAATTACTTTGGAAAATTATTTTTCGAGAAATTTAACGTATGAATTGAAAATCAGAGGTGTCTGTCCTTTAAAATAATCATTATTCATATTCTTTAAATGTGTCAGTGAAGTTAAAAATAAAATGTCTATTAAATTTATTATAGATTCGGAAAAACAAACCGTTGTAAAGTAATTTGATTATCGACAATTCACGGATATTAGCGTAAAAATTAAAATTGTCTGTATCCAAATTGACATTTTAAACAATGAGATGGGTAAATTGGTAGTAACATTTTTATTACTTCAAAAAACAACAAAAAAAGAGAGAGAGAGAGAGAGAGAGAGAAAGCGAGAGATTAACTGTAAAATTTTAATAAAAATTTAATTACTTTAAAAGCAGTAAAAGTAATAAATGTTTCTCGGCGTAAAAATTGCCTTAACTTGATTTGCAATTCCTTCGGGATTTATGATGAGAACTTAAATTTTGTTTATTTTGGTAGAAATAAATTGCTATAAATTTACATAATTGGGAAATTTTTATGGCTGTCATTTAATTGCACAGATAAACTTTTGTTACTACGGCGCGGAGAAAAATGCCGGATATCCCATTTTTCACTCTCATCTTCGCTTTCTGAGCTTGCAGATAATGGACGAACGTCTAAGCACTTGATCTACAACATTACGTAAATGGATACTTTTTTGGTGTATTATAGCACCATTTAACTCTTAAACAAAACGATATATCACACCCTTTCATACGGATTTATAAATGTATGATATTCTTTAAGAACGAGTACGACAATGTAAACGGTCAAATCTTATTTTACAATACATTATTCGTGGTTTCAATTTATTTTCACGTCTAATCGTTTGGATATTAAATGAAATATAATATTATGACTTTTTCCCGAATTTCATTAAACATCCTCCGCAGTAGATTTAAATTCGTTTACATGATTCAAGAACCGTGGGCATTATTTGTCAAACGAGAGGGATCCCATTGCATAAAGTGTGCTCCATAAAACGAAAATCGAGTTACGGGAATGCAAAGCATTTCCAATTTTCGGCAAACATTACTAGTAGAGTTCAATACTATACATGAAATTCTAATCATGACCAATGCACGCATATATAAAGAATATTACAACTTTTCAATGTATCAGTTGTTTCATAATGCACGCAGAAAAATAAAGAGTTAATTTTACCATAAAAATTTGTATTCCAACCCTAGAAGACAAAGTACTTTTTCCTATAAATTTATTGGAATTTTTACAGATTTATTGTAATAAATGCTTTATTATAGTATTTCTTTCATAATTAATCATAAGAATGTTTATAAATTGTCTTCTGGGGTTCGAATCCAATTTTATATGGGAATATTAACTGTCTTATTTTTCTGCGTATAGAAAATTTAAAAGGATTAAACATTCTTCTTTAATATGAAAGTACTTCTCATCCAGAAACTAAAATTCCATCGACTCCATTTAATGCATTAATCGACGAAACTTCCTTAAACCATTAAAAATAATTTTGTCAAGTAATAACACGCTACTTTTCAACGGGTGTATAAACCCTACTACCGAGACGAAAGTAATAATGGATTCCAGTACTTATTTTCTCGGCAATAAATTAAGCGGCAATGAATGTTAAATGTAAAATTTTTTTCTTAAAAGTACTCTCGGCATCCGTCGAATGGCGCAACTTTGTAGGGTATAAGTTTCGCTCATAACAAACACTCTACAACATACATTGTAATTTCGCGGTTACCATTTACGATACTCGTAAATAGACAAATGAAAGAGGGGTACCGCGAAGCGTGGAAGCTGCAATTCCGATGGCGGGATAAATTTTACTGCGGGTACGCAAAATGTTTTATGCGCGCGATTTCAGCAAATACTTGTAAAAAACCTCGCCAATAAAATTGACAGAAATTAACGGAATGATGCCTGTGGAAATGCGCGCGCAAAAATTGACTTTTCAATTTGTCCATTTTTGCCGACTGAAATCGAACGGACCGAAACAATTGATCCCCGGGGCTTTTTATTACCCTTTTTTTTTTCATTATTATTACCAACAGTATAATAAAAGCATTATGGCATTACAAAAATTACATCGTAACTGCAGTTTTATAAGCAACTTCGGTAATGTAATTGGCCATGACGTTATAAAGTTAACGGTATAGTTTACGGCGGTTAATTTTCTGCAAGAAACTTATAGTCCGATTTACACAATAGTAACTGCATTTACACGTCTTCGCGGGATGAGATAAAATTTATTACAATTTTATAAGTGTACAAAAACGAGAGCGCGCGCGTATGCACGCGTATAATTTTACGGCTCGGCGTAAAATTGTACCGTCCTTCGTATAAATGCTAATTGTCACTTTGATAACACGCGCATTTACACGGAATCCGGAGCCTTAGTTGGTGGCTTTTGTGAGTTGTGAAACTCGCGTTACACGGACCGCTTCTTGTTTCATTATTATTAATTATGTCGTCAGTTTTGGTCAATGGCTAATATATATTGCACCTTACAGACTGAACTATGTTTGATTGCAAAAAAAAAAAAAAAAAAATAAGAAGCGACAGCAAAACCACCAACACCTTTGTTTCACGTTTGCCTTGCTGTTTATCTATTATCCTAGCGGCAAACTACGTAATCAAGTTTGCGTAAAAGAAACTTTGATGCAGTATCAAAGTTTGATTACATCATTGGTTGTTTAAGTAACACGCGAGCTTCTAAATGATAACAAATTTTGATAATTGTTATTTATTGATTATATTTATTTGGATGCACGAGGTTTTCGTTTTTAATTGATTAATGATTTTTAGTTTCCAAATATTTTCATTTTGCCCTGATTTCTAATTTTTCATATTCTTTTTTAACCGCGTAGCAATCTGAAACATTATTACATATACACTGAGAAAAATAAAATAATATGAGTTACTATACTTTCTGGCATTCTGAGACTCTATGCTCCAATGTTAAGAACTTTGCCAGACAGTCTGGTAAACGGTATCACTTTTTCAAGTACCAATTATCAGAACTGTAATACTTCTTCTCACATTGTCGAGCATTATTTTATACAGGAACACATAGAGTCCAGGATTACTATATTATTTTTCTCAGTGTAAGCTTTAGAAAGTCATATAATTTTTTCTATAATTTTAATTATTAATTATACTCGGTTTGCTTTGTTATTTTTTAAAGTTGAAGGTTCATTTTTGATTTGAGTTTTAATTAAATTACTATTAATGTTCATTTATTATTTTCATTATTGTGTTGACGATTTATGTTTTATAACCAAGACTGAAAATTAAATCGACGCCTCATAAGCCACCCTAGTTAAAATGAAACATATGGTCCATATATGTTTTATCAATTTCATAGAAAGAAATTAAAAAATTCATACATGAACATACAAGTTTTTCCTTAATCCATATATGGCCATATATGGTCGATATATGGCAACATATTGATATAATATTCTAACCGTATATGCATTTAATAATTTCCTTATATGGAAATCAATTAGTCCCATCTATCGATCACATATGACCATATATGGATTAAGAAAAAACATATGTCCTTATATATACATATAATTTTTTATTTCCTGATAACGTCTTGCAAAATTTGAATTAATTTCGTTGTTTAAGTATACAACGTTCTCCTGTATGAGTGTGAAAATATTATTGTACCGTGCATTAAATTAAAAAAAAAATTCGTCATCTAAATATGTCTTCGTGGCACCAGTGAGCGATGATAAAATGCGCACATAGCTGTGCAAAAGAAAGCTGCAGATTGGAATTGCTAAGAGGCTGCCTCGAGAATCGAACACTACCTCCGATTCTCAGTGACACACTTTCATTCACGCGCGGCAGGCCTAAACCATTGTCACATCTCAGTCATTCATTTGGAGCACGTGATCGTGACGTTTTATGTAGCCTGTCATTTAATGTTATTAAAAATATTGTACATAATATTATTAACAATAGTATCCCAGTGGGAACTATACTACAGGCCCAGTACTGGTACAATACCATTGCCAGAGTTACCAATACTGGTAAATTTGTTTGAATTTGTTTTCAAATTAACTCTTGAAAATATAATTATAATCATAAATCAGTGTCACGTGCTATTAAAACAATAGTAAATGTTAATATTACAACATTTACTGATATTACTTCAATAATATGCATTCTATATTAAGTATGATATTGCTAAAATGGCATTTTTCTCCCCGTGAAGGATATTGGAAAAAGCAAGGCTTTAATGCACGTCAGAAATATTATTGAATAATAAATGATTTAATAAGAACTTACACTTTTATAAGAAATGAAATTTATTTTTTAATTAGATAAGAAAACGACGCCAAGTATATTGTATACATATACATGAATGCTGGATGCAACAAAGAACCTGCTGGTAGAATTATTAGAGATTATTGTCATAATTTCTTTTTCCTTTTAATTACATTTTATCATGTTGCGAGTTTGTTTCCTTGCTATAAATGGTATTAATAGAGTAACACTCAGTCTCTCTGAAATAACATAAAGTACAAACTGAAACGGCATTGGTTTTAAGCAACCGAGGGCTTCATACTGTATCGGCTGCATGACAAGTTAACATTTGTTTACTATTATTCTACACTAATATTATTTATATATCATTCCAACATTGAATTACATTCAAACTATATCAGTTTACATTGATTCTATTATAGCAATTAAATAAAAAATGTAAATTTCATTGGACAAAGGTATTATATAATTAGTTATTAACAATTAATTATAATTAAACCCCTTCAAATATTAAAACTTAAGTGTTACACTAAAAAAATCTTTTTTGGATAATTAATATGAATTGAATAATTAATATTATTATAAATTATAAAGAAAAATAATCTACAGTAACTACATTAAGAGAAGATACGTTAAAAATTACTACGCTAGAATGTGAAATGAAAAAGAAAAACTTAGAATATTAGGAGAACTACTTGTTTTTGACCATTTTTGATAATCTAATAATTGTATCAAGTTGAATTACTATAAGAAAACAAAGTTGTCACGAAAAGGAAATAAGATCCTAGTTATTGCACCCAATAATGCATCACACGCTGCAACGTAATTGACATTAAGAACTATTAACCCATTTATACCAACTCCCTTTTGAATTTAAAGTATGAAGCGAAGGCAGATAAATAATTAAGTAACGATTCTTTCGCCATGTAATTGAAAATAAAATGTTAACTTATTTCTTGTTCAATTCCTGACAACGTTAACCAACTTTTTTACTTTGACGTACTCGCGAAATCCTTTAATTACCCGCGTATATTATACAGCTTTTGATGACTTAGTGCTTGGAATTCCAAAACACTTGAAACGTAAAGAGAACAAACTTGTTCTGAGGACAATTTAGATTCTTGGAACTTATGTGCGCCTGCCTCTGTTTTACTGCACGCACTCCGAGAAGAGGATTCAAGGATAACATGAAAAATTGGATTTGTTTCGTATTAAAACACGTTCCCTCGGAGCATCAACTTTGCATCGTTTATTCAACGAACGCCACGTGGAAAATGCTACAAAATTGACGCTCATTTCTGTGGGAGTGGAGGTAGGGAGAGAGGATGGGGAACTACAAATAAAAGTTTCATTTTGATGAATGTGGAAAAGTTCAGTAAACTAGAAAGGCAAAAGCAGACGAGTGTCCCACGCGCCTGGAATTAAGTTGCGAATCCACTATATTCTTACGACGCGTCGTAAATATTATTGTGCTCAACATTCAAGGGCATGAAAATTAAGGTTAATGAAATCCCCGCTAAAATGAATTACAACTATCCACGTGCATTTTGTTTCCCAAGGAGAGTGGGAATTTTCATTCCTTTTTACTAAGAAACGCATTTTCTTTCGGAAAAGGTGAAACTTTAATTAGAACTTACGATATTCTGATGTGAACAAGTTATTCATTTAAATAAAAATGCATGATTTCTTTTGTAATACATTATTTTCACGAATTTAAAGCAATTACATTCAAAGCCCCGTTTAAACAAATTATATCAAATTTTAAAATAATATTTTAATTTCAATATATTATAACTAAATATTCATATATACATCTTTAAATGTCATTTCTATAGGAAATGAAACACAACGCGAACGGCAAATGTTACTTGATAATTATTAATTAAAATAAACTGAAAAATAAACATTTTCTCTTGTAAATTAAGGCGTAAGATAATATTATCATATTAAACAACATGGTATACATGCATATTGTTAAACGACACGATTATCACACTATCTTGGGAAATTTAAAATTACACGTAGTTTCAAACTTCTTCTAAACAACTTTGCAAACTTTCCCGATAAGCTTTATCGCGATCGCAACTCATGCTCATTAACCGAATTGATTCTGGCGCATGCGACAAAAGGGAAATTTTTATCGCTCAAAAGACACGTGACATTTGTGTTATTATTATGCGTGCTATAAGCGAGTTTCATGTGAACAGAAAAAGACTTTCCTAAAATACAAACATGGTAATCCTAACACTACGACATTTACATGTAATGATGAACACATTCAAATATCCCCCCCCCCTTCCCACCCCCAAGACCGTGAAATATTTGCGTTAACATTTCATCTTCTTTTTATAGACTTTCTTATTGATTATTGTAATATTGTACGTAATAACTGGTCTCGTGTGAATACATTTATCTATAAATGAACGGACTTTTGCGAAAATAGATGAAAGCACAAACATGACGCCAGTTTTAGTGATAAATCAATTCTTTTGACGTATTCCTGCAATAAAAGAAACTTTTAAAGACTTCCATGCATCTCTCCAAACAGGAACCAAACTATGCTATTTGTCAATTATTAATAAACTCATTCATTCGTACACGAAAAAAAAAAGTACGTGGACTTATTTTTAAATTTAAAGAGTAATTATTCCATTTTAAAGAACATGTCAAAAATTCCAAGTGTATTTAAAAAAAGGTTAAGATTAAGACCTTAATGAAAAACCCCGCGTTTACAATATTATAAAAAGTACCATGCCAGCAAAATAAAAATTGTCTTTTTCAAATAATCTAGTACTTTCCACTACAATTGCCACCATTAGCATTTAAGTAGCATTTGATTATTAATGAAGTTTAGAAGGTTTTTTTCCAATAGCGGTGCTAGCTAAATCTTAAGCCATGACCCTTTCTTATAAAACAAAATAAATAGCATTTAATTTTTTTTGTGGCATTTAATTAGCACTTAAGTAGCATTAAATTATAGAGTAGGGCATTCCATTATGGCGATGCTGTAGCTTAAAGTACATCAACTTTTAATCTGATAATAAATTATCTTATTTTGACAATTGACGTAAATAATTTTCACGAAATAATTAAGGAAAAAAGTTTTCAATTATCCTTTATTTTGATTAATTTACAAAAACAATCAAAAAATAACATATTTCATTTCTAAGCCCAAAATCTATTTCACAGATACTAAGATAGATTTAACAAAATCTCACATTGAAATTAAATACGTCCTTCAAAACTATTTCATTAAATGGAAAAAAAAAAATCATTTAAACTTTTTGCAAAACATAATTTAACCACAAGAAAACTGTTTTGAACTTTTTCAAATTTTGAAAATTATGAAAAACTATGACGGTCTTATGAAAACAATGTTGCTTTCAGTTAATTCCGCAGAATCTTAAAAGGAAATGACTCTTATAATATTCCAAGTGGAGATTCAGTTCTTTCAATTCGAAATACACAAATCAAATGTTTACATGATTTACTCCTTCATGCTGTATCGCATTTCGGAGTACGCATGTGTGTGCAACAAAAGTCGCACGTTTACAAGTGTGCGATTAAAGATGAATGAAAATAGATTACAGTGGAAAAAAAAAAGTGCGAAAAGCAGGGGCCACTGAATGAGTAGGTCGGGCCGTGTAACAAAGTCGTAGGACTGCCCGGGAAAAAAAAAAAGAAGTGGGACGTGGCGTGCGCGAGTGAATTAAACCACTCTTAGATATAGCTCAATTCCACCCTGAATATGACTAACAAATCAAAGATAAACCCCGACTATTCGTGAGTCACAAAAATTCATTATTTAATATTCGTTTATTTACCTCAAATAAACTTAAATAATGGTACTTATCTCATAAGAAAAGCAAGAATTTGTGTTCACTTTGAATGACTTTGAAATGAAGTAAAGGAACGTTCTTGAGATTTTAAATCATTACAAATAAGTTTTTCGAAGATTGGGCAAAAAAATATTTAATTATTATTTCAATGCAAATATCATCTATCAATCATTTCAATATTAAGTTTCTTTTATCACATTTAATAATAATATAACACATATATATCTTAGGATGTTAAAGTTAATATAGTTAGACTGTTAATCCACACCGAGAAAAATAAATAGCATATTTAGCAATAAATCCTGGAATACTGAACCTATACGTTCTTTGTATGTGTATCACTTATAATTTTTGGGAATGTTTTCTATACACATTGTATAGTATTCTATGCTTATAGAACTGTATGCATTACATATACTTAGTTTGTCCATAAATTATTACAGTTACACCTACAGAATACATATAGGTTCAATACCCCAGAATTTATTGTTAAATATACTATTTAATTTTTCTCAGTGCATCATCTATAATTACCGTAACTTTTTCTCAACATGACAAATTAAATTGATAATAAACTGTAAATTTTTAATAATAATTTACTAACATAAAATAAATTTCATTTCATTCAACATCTTCGTAGAATTTTTTTCCTAAATCTTTCTCACATTACTCGTCTCACGTTTCATTCCGCATTTTCAATGCCTTCCTCTCTTTCATCAATACAAAAATACTAATCCCTTCGGTTCAAAAACTCGTACATTTCAACTGAACGATTTTTTCCGTTTCGCGTCTGATATGATTTATTTATCAATTCTTAAAAATGTAACAATTTTTTTTTATAAAATGTTCCTCGCTGGCTTCGTGGAAAAATGGAAAAATCAAAAGTAATACCAGGTTCATCTATAAAATATGCTTTTCATCTTACTCGAAAAGCACCACGAACTTGATATTAATTTTATAAATTTCAGTGGAACCGAACCAAGAGCTTTAATTATGTTGATTATTTCAAAACAATTCTTTTCAAGCCGAGTTATTTTCATGGATATAAACGTTCGTATATCGGCAGTTGAGTTGAATATGATCTACTGGCTTTCAAAATGCGATTCAATGTAAACGGAATAACTTTACCGTTTATGGTATAAGAGTACAAGGGAATTTCTCTGTTGGTTATAGATATAAGTCCCGATGGAACACGCGCGTAACATCAGTCTCTAAGCAACAATAGAAAAACTTTAAGTATTAAAAAGCTCTCACAATCCAGTTTGATCAACCTACCCAGCCGAGAACTCGTGCAACAAACTTCTATACTTATAAAAGTTTCTGCAGTTTACATAAGTATATACGTTAAAAACCGACCAGGTGTTATACCAGCTATCAAACTTCGAGGCAAAAAAAAAAAAACAAAAAAAGATTTAGCATGTTGGACACGGTGAGCTTTAAAAGTTGTTGTTACAAATACCGTTTGTTTAGGATGAAAATATTAATTAAATGTATATTCCTGCTAATTTGTATGTTAAAAGCTAATCTGTATGTTAAAAGGAAAATTTTGTTACACAACTTAAGACATTGTTATTAAAATTGTAACGATTTAGCTTGTCAAAAGTTAAAGAAAGCTCGTCGTTGAAAAAAATTTGTGACTCTCGAGTTTTCTTTCAATTTTATAGCTAAAAAAAAATGTTGCCATCCTTTGTGCAATATTATAATTTAAATTTTATACGCTACAATTTTTCAAGTTTTAAAGTTCCACTAAACTTACTTGTATTCTTAACGTCCGAACATAAAAATACCGCAGGGACAAATTTACCTTAAATGTTACGTTAACATTTGACAACTTATGAGAACGAAATGCTTTCGCGAACGTTTCTATTCTCCTTTAACAAAATGGAAATTCACAATAATTTGTAGAAGCCCTAGTAAATTTATTTTAGGGCATGCCACATTAGTGGTATGGCCCCGATGAGGATATAACATATACAGCCCTTTTTAGAGATGCCATATCGGGGTCCTACAAGGACCCCATTAGGAATACCCCAAA
>JABFPN010006246.1:0-11849 GCA_022817305.1 Leptoteleia sp. ZL-2020 | reverse complement strand
ATGCCCCGGTGAGTTCCGCCCCCCCCCCCCCTCCCCTCTTTTGTTCTTGGAAAAAAAAAAGTTCCGGATAAAGCAGTCACGCAATTCGCGCAATGCCCAAGATGAAATTCAAAATTAATTTAATGACTTTTTCGACTTTTTTCTCCTCTTTCTTTTCTTCCCCGGGTATACTTTCGCTTTCGTGGTGCCGAAGCCGAACCCCGTTTTCTTACTATGATTTATTGCGCCTAATTAGGCGGAATCGCTGGCGATTGGTCATACTTACGCGAGGGCAAAATTGTGACCGATTATATTTGCTTGGCCCGCCTAAATTGTTTCGAGGTGTCAGATAATACACTTTCAACAGGTGTGGAAATCGTCGGGCCATCGACATTGAGAAAACTCGTTGAATTGCAGTGAATTATGGATTTTGAAAAATCGCGTTAAAGAGTTGGGACGAGAATGAAGAAACCTATTAGCCAAGAATTGTTCCTTTTGTACAAAACTCTTTTGCAATGGACGCGCGTGTCTGTAATTCGGCAAATTTTCGTGATATAGGGAAAAGTTCAAGTTATATATGGATATTAATATTTATCAACATCTGGGTTTAGTAATCCGTCGATGGGGACACGAATGCTCGGCGTTACACATTGCAATCATTTTCACGGCGTTATCATAACCGTTATCAATATTCATCTTTCGAAATGACATTTAACGTTTGCCTAAAAATAAAAAAAAAAAAAAAAGAATTACTGCAACAATTTTGTGCACACTTGTAAAAGCCTTGGCGTATCAAAAGTAATATATAGAAATCAATCTCGTTGATTTATCAAGGTCGTTAATTCAAACTTGAATGATAATTTTCTAAATGCTCGTTATAACATTATAGAAGGTACTTATCTAAAATACGTTTTATCATCCATTTATACAATTATGCAGGATTTATATGGTTATGAGAAGATTGCTATATAACTCAAAAAGCATAATTACATTTGTTAATCAACTAAATGAAATGGATTTTGCCATTAACATCAATTATACAGGTGAAATTATTATCTACCTGATTCTTCAATACAAATTTGCATATTATAAACGCAATCAGTATCCTATAGAAGTAAACATAATCTCATTATAACGAGAAGAAAGAATAGTAGTACTAACATTTTATATGATTTGTGTTAACTGAATTGAATGATTGTAAAATGAAAAATTTTTATTTTTTATTACATTAAAATTTGATGCAGAAATAAACTGCAATTAAAGTTGATACATACCCTAATAGCAAGAAATATTCTAGAATATTCCAAAAATATTTGTCAAAAATATTCCTATGCCCAACTCCAGAAATATTTATGGTACATTTCTGGAATATTCAAAAAACTCAATTCACCCAAGAATACACCAGAAATATTCCTTGGGCCGGAGATTAGAATATTCCCTTGGTATATTCAGAATATTTTTAGAATCCCAGTAAACGAGAAATTATTAAAAATTATTCAAATGCACAAACGTGTATTAAAACTTTTTAATCAATGTCATATTTCTAAAATTCTTAATAATTTATTGTTGAAACTTTTTGAAGTGTATCATATTTCTAAAATGTCCTATAAATTTTAATAAGTTTCAATTAAGGTTTGTGCATTTGAATAATTTTTAATAATTTCTCGTTTACTGGGATGTACCAAAAATATTCTTTGCTGTTAGGGTAAGACATAAGAAAATGATTGTAATTAATCTGATTACATTCAAATTTGATTACAGATTAACTTCAAATGTTAAATTTACCGAATTAAAATTACTTTGTTTAAAAAGGAAAAAATTCGGCGCGAAATAGTTGCGCAGGGAACAACTTATAAAAAACGACTGATTAAATTAATTTAGGGAATTGCGTTGTTGCAATAAAAAATATACAGAAATCACGAAAATTAACTAAAAATATGTCTGTCCTTAGTAAATTACTTGTATGGTTGGATTGCTTATAGTACTGATTATATTTATGCCATTCTCGGTTATTATGGTAAAATTTAGGTTGGCTGTTATAACTGGCGCATATTTTTCTCAGCATGAAACCTAATGAACTACATAAGTATTCAATTAAAGCAACATTCGTCGTCGCATATCGGATACTGGAAGTTTACATAATAATTATCCAAATACGCATACGAATGTCATGCCGCAATTCCGCCATTACGCCACGTCTCTATCGTGGAACACGATTCGCGTAAAAACGCAAATCCAAATCGCAGCATGAATCGTCGCCCTGAATCCGCAAAGCTGTCGCAGTTCGACTCGCTATTACGAGCCAATAAAGCTGCATGGATAAAAAACAATATTAAAAAGTAGAAATCAGGGGATTTCAAATTTTAGTAAATTCTAATTTTTGACAAACTTTTTATTCCATATATAAATTGTACAAAACTGCATAAAATGACCCTAGTAAAAATAAAACATATGTGGTCCATATATGTTTTAACAATTTCATGTAAGGAAATAAAAATTTCATATATGGACATATATTCCCTTAACCATATATGGCTATGTATGGTCGATATATAACAATAATTGATTTCCATATAAGGAAATTATTAAATGCATATATGACTACACGCAGAAAAATAAAACAGTTAATTTTCCCATAAAAAATTGGATTCGAACCCCAAAAAACAATTTATGAACATTCTTTTGATAAATAATGAAAGAAATAATACTATAAAACATTTATTGCAATAAATTTATAGGAAAAAGTACTTTATTTTAGCATTTATTTCATATTTTATCACAATTATATTCATAAATTGTCTTCTGGGGTTGGAATCCAATTTTTTGTGGTGAAATTAACTCTTCATTTTTCTGCGTGTAGAATATTATATCAATTTCTGTTATGCATGAACCATATATGCTCATATGTGTTTTAACAATTTCATAGGGACAAATGTATATGTTTCATAAGGAGAAATATGTATGTCCATGTATATGAATTTTGTATTTTCATATATGAAGTTCTTAATCCATATATGGGCATATGTGGTCGATATATGGCAATAACTGATATAGTATTCTAGCCATATATGCAATAATTGATATACTATTCTAGCCATGTATGCAATAATTGATATAATATTCTAGCAATAGAATATTTGAATAATTTCCTTATATGGAAATAAATTATTGCCACATATCGACCATATATGGACCTCATATGTGTTAAGGAAGAGCATATATGTCCATATATGATGTTTTTATTTCCTTATATGAAATTCTTAAAACATATATGAACCAAGTATGGACCATGTACACTAAGAAAAAAGTAATAGTAAAATTGAAAACAATTTATATCCATTTGAGGATATCTCTGAAGAGTGAAAAGTTTTATTATTAAAAATAGTAAAAATGATAATTCTCAAAGCAATTTGTAGTACATTTCTACTAATATTTCCTACATGCCATTTAAATTTTACTATTATTAACAGTAGAAATAATTACTTTTCCAATATATCCTCAAATTGATACAAAAAATAGTAGTTTGTAATACATCTTTTTTCTCAGTGTATGCTTCAGTTTTACTAGGGGACAATTTTTAACGCACTGATTTAATAAATTTTAATAATATAATTTACCATATCCTACAATTATGATATCCTATAATTATAATTCCAAGCCAGTAACGATTTTGATTAAAAATTGACATTTGTTTGTTTGCGTGCAGGAGGAAAGTGAAACGCGCGTCGGCCGTGGGGCGTCTAACCCAAGTAGTCGCCGAAATTTTTTTTAACCGGCGAAAAATGATCTCAGCGCCAGGGTCTCGTCTCTTCCGGGTTTCTCCGGGCGTTATGCGAGCGAAGAAAAGTGCACGGCGCGTTGTCCCGAGCTGGTGACAGAAGCGGCGCGTCGCGGCGCCAAGCGCATCGGCCGAGAATCGTCGCAATCCGCGTGCATCCCGCGCGTCGGCTCGCGCTCATCCTCGGCTATTCTTTTGCAAGCGCGAGAGCCGGAGGAACCAGCCGCGGACACGCAGCGAGTGAACGACTCGGTCGCCGCAAGCCGCGGAGAAAGTGCCAAGCTATTATACTGAGTAGCCCGAGTATATAAGGCAGCTTCTAGAAAACGTAGCGGTTCAGTCAGTGGTTGAACGTCAAACTCGTACACGTGATAGATAATGTACATTAAGGTAAGTTCACCATTATTTCGCGACCAACCCTCGGGCACCATTGTTTACCTACGCTCTTTTTCTTGCACCTTTGCTAGTTAGATCCCTATGAGTTTTATGCAATTGTCTTTTAGCGGGCGACAATTTATCAATTCGCTTTCGGGTCTTTTCTGTGTTACATTTTGCAAGTCGAACGAGTGGGGGATGATGCTGAATGACGAGGGTTTTGGCTGCGATATTGTTACGGCTGCTTTTTGTTTGTTTTAGATTCTTGAATGAGAGTGAGAGTTTAAAAGTTTTTAGTCCTTCAATTTTTTTTATATCATTTGGATATTGTTATCTTTTTTCTTGTATTAAATTAATGAAGAATTAGTAAATTGTTTGTAATTAGGTATATTAATTAATAATATATTAAAAAAAAAAGAATTATACCAAAGCTTAATATAGTAAAAGAAATTTATTATATTAATTGTATTGTTATGAGGATTGCAATATAAATATTCCTCGTTGAAATAAAATGATATATTTAACCAAGTAATTGAAATGTTTTTCAATTGCATGGTTTGAAAGTTAATGAAAATTTGCATACTTGTCTTCAAATTTTAAAATTTTCATGCTACAATTATACTTAAAATTTCATGTGATCATAAAATAAAACTTATTTATTATATTAATTATAATTACAAATGTATATATTCATAATTAATTTTTTATGCAACTGAAGAATGAGACGTTTTTCAAATCAAAAACATAAACAAACATTGTTTGATAAGATGAGATAGATCGAATTCACGTAACGAAAGCAATAAAAATGTTTTCTATTCTTGTTTTAAATATGTCATTATCCATTTAAACATTAAAAACATAAAGAAAGTTTAAATTTTTTATTTTGAAATCGTTCGATATTTTAGTTCTTTTCATTTTTTTTTAATTATTAAAGTAAGAGTCTTTAGATTTTAACGTAAAAACATTGGAAGATAAATTTAAGCATTGTTTTATTATATCAAATTAAGTTTTCAAATTGTTTTATTTTTATATTTTTTCTGTTGTTTATTTAATAATACTACAAATTTTTTTCTTAGAAATTTCAATTAGTATAAACTATATCCAAATTTTGTAAAAGCTTTTAGGTTTTAAATTTATTGTATTTATAAACACTTTCTTTCGAAATATATATATATGTAAGGAATATGAACAAATAAATAAAAAAAAGACAAAAATAAAAAATATCTATTTTGCGCTACAAATTTTCAATTAAACTTTTATAATCTTTTAACTTTTTCATTAATATTAGATATTAATTAATTGTATAAATGTGAATATGCCAGTATTTCTACATCATAATTAATGTATTAGGAATCTAAAGTAGTTAAGACATAAAGCAATGCACACGCACACAGACGCGGGAATATCTTAATTTTTAAAGCTGCACGTTTCTTAACGCCAAACAATTACTAATAACACAAACGATATTTAAAGCAAAAAAAAATTATGTTTATTTTTACAGAATGATATAATTGCTACTTGCGCATTTGTCTTGAATTGTGAAATAATTAGATAATGAAATAAGCTACTCATGATTTGTGTTACAATTTCACATTTTGTTTGCAAAAACAAACACAATTTAAAAATAATTAACTCGTAAGTGTATTTTATTAAGTTATTTAACTTATTAGAGTATTTGCTAATGCAAAATAACCGGACTTACTCAATCCCAAATATTATTTCAGTAAACGTGTCAAACTGGAAAAATTGTACAATTTATTTCCACTTTTCATGCATAAATTTAATGAAAAGCATAAGTTCGTGTAATTTTAAAAAAAATGCCACAGAAAATGATAAACAATTTATTACATAAAAGTAGTAATTAAAGCAAATTGCATTTTCACCACGACGAAAGAAGTGAAAAAGCTTTTTACATGTTCGTACGATAGCTCATTCATCTTTATTTAAATCTCGGTGTTTAATGAGCCGATGCGCAATTGCTCCAAGTCTCTTCGCATTATAATACAAAAGAACTAATTTAACTCACTGTTATATCATATGTAGAAAGTAATTTCGCATACAAAATAAAAAAAAAAATTAAATTGTGATCCATTTCATGAAAGTTGTGCAAAAAAAAATTGACATAAAAATTGTAATTTCTAAATGTACATTACATAATGATTTGACGTTACGGGATCTCCAAATTATACTTATTAAATCATTCGGATATAATAATTGCTACATTCAAATCTTTTAATGACAGGTATAATGGGCTTTGGATTTAACTATCATTGCACTTTTTTTGGAACGGTTTCTTTTAGTGTCGCAATCCAGTCCAATAAACTTTTTACTAACGTGGAAAAGCGTGCGTGTTTTTCTATATATACAGTGTTTTTTTTTTTTCATTGCACGCACAAAACAACGTTTCTCGGTCTGAGTCGGATCATTTACTTTTTGCTTCATTTTCTCAAATTGAAACCTGCCGACTTTACTCGATTTCATCCAATTATTTAGAATAAGAATTGAACTTTCGATTTCAACTGAATAGAATTGGTGGAATAAATTGTTCAGCGTTATATTAAACGGTCTATACACTGAGAAAAAAGTTGTATTAAAAATTACCATATCTTCTGACGTTGGAAGGATACACTGAGAGAAATAAATAAATATTACTGTTTTCAAAAGGAAAAATTTCTGTTTCATTTATAAATATAAAATTTAAAAGTAGTTTCTTTGCTTTTAAAAAACTGTAATTTTTACTGAAAGACGGATAAACAGCGGAAACATTTAAAAACAGCAATTTTTTCTGTGATATTTCTCTCAGTGTATTATCTACGGTGTCTGATATTTTACCATACCATTGCAGTAAAATTTTATGTATGATATAATACAATTTTATATTAAGTATGATAATAATCATCATAAATCGTGCCAACTTTACAAGATCATATTAAAAATTTTACTTACCATATAAAAATATTATTATGTTGGTATAGTAATTGTATAAATATCATAGACGATATATCCCTTCGACTTCAGAAGGTATAGTAATTTTTATTATAACTTTTTTCTCAGTGTATTTTGTAACGTCCTAATTGTTAGAAGCATGACATCGACGGGTTGTTCCTATAATAGATTATATAATTATTATATCTAAATGCCAGTTGTATCACATATACATCCTAGTAAGTGGACAATGATACAATGCCAGGAGTACTAACAATTGCGCCGCGGCTGCTGGTAAACACAAATCCTAATGACACCGCGCTGTCGTTGAACTGATGTAAAATCGTGTTCTACTCCAAGAAACATAATTAGAAAGTGTATTCAATATATATGATCGTGATCTAGAATTATATAATCATTCAATTTATCACAGTTTTCAAATACTGGCAATCATTTTACGATTTAGCATAAACTTCCTGAATGCTTTAAAGTCGTTTTCTTTCCTTTCCTTCGGATTTCCACAGTTTTGCTTTTCCTTATTAATTCGCACCACGCGGAGTGTATCAAGTAAGTGTGATTTAATGATAATGAATCGATCGATTAAACCGTTTCTCGAATACACCTCTTGCGCATATTTAATGAACTAAAGAGAATATATTAGATCAACGCATAAAAGTTTCTAGAAGAAGAAACAACAAATTTCATAAATTGTATTTCAGTGAATTTATAACGACAGCACTGTGATAAGTGGGAATAATTTTAGATCAACTAATATGGAAAGTTTTAGATTAAACGACAAAATTCTTAAAAATCATGTTATGTAATGAAATGTCATATATTAATCATATTGTCGATGTAATCATATTTTATTTTTCTTTTTCCAAATTAAATAAAATTCAATGACAGATGAGAAAAGCAGGATTATTGCAAGTTCTACTAGTTACAGCACAATTTTAAATAAAAAGTTTACAAGTTTGGCATTATAATTACAGAATATCATTAAACTATAATTCTACATAATCTTCTACAATTTGACATTTTATTTTTAAAATTTTATTAAACTGTTTTATAATTGATTTACGAACGAGATAAGGTTTAGCAACACCTAATGAAATTTGAAATCCCATGGTTTCTACCTTCTAATATTTTTTTCAACATGAGTGTTTACTGTAATATAAAGGGCATCAACACAATACGAATCAATATCGATCAATAAGAAGAACTTCTCGTTTTTGTTTACAGCTTCAACTATTGCTCGTGGGGCTTTTAGTGGCCACGAGTTTGGCCGCGGAGCAGAATTCCAAGGAGTCGCAGGATGCGACACCAGCCGAGGATAAGAAGACCGAGAAGCGGGGTTTGGAGCACAGCTTCGGCGACGGGGGTCATTTTGGAGGACACCACGAGCACCATGAACACGTGAAAACCGTGACTATCGAGAAGAAGGTGCCGGTACCATACGAGGTCACCAAGCATGTGCCCTACCTAGTGGAAAAGCACGTGCCCTACGAGGTCAAAGTTGGCGTGCCTCAACCATACACCGTGGAGAAGCACGTGCCCTACCCTGTAAAGGTGTTCGTCAAGGTACCAGTTCACGTGCCCCAACCGTACACCGTGGAGAAGAAGGTACCATACGAAGTGAAAGTCCCGGTGGATAAGCCCTACGAAGTGAAAGTTTTCGTACCCCAACCGTACACCGTGGAAAAGCACGTGCCGGTGCCAGTTAAGGTGCCAGTACCACAACCCTACACCGTGGAGAAGCACGTTCCCTATCCAGTGAAGGTTAAAGTTCCCGTTCCCCAGCCTTACCCAGTTGAGAAGCACGTGCCCTACGAGGTTAAGGTACCAGTCGACAAACCGTACCCAGTCCTTGTGCCAAAACCATACCCAGTGACCGTCGAGAAGCCATACCCGGTGCATGTAGAGAAGCCGGTACCATATGAAGTTAAAGTACCAGTCGACAAACCCTACCCTGTACCAGTGGAGAAGCCTTACCCAGTACCTGTGAAGGTTTTGGTGCCAAAACCCTACACGGTACACAAGCCAGTACCTTATACCGTTGAGAAACACGTGCCTTACCCAGTGAAGGTGCCAGTTGACAAACCGTACATCGTGGAAAAGGAAGTCCCGGTACCGGTGGAGAAGGAGGTTCCAGTGCCGGTCAAGGTGCCCGTACCTGTGCACGTTCACCACGACCACCACCACCACTATGGACACGGCGGCTATGGAGGCGACGGCGGTGGCTTCGAACCAAGCTTCGGCCATCACTGAAATCAAAAGGTTTACGGACTGTAAGATAAGAGACGAGGTGTTGTTCGGAATAAGGTGGTCGATTACGTTACGCCGACCTTTCATTATCTTTTGTACTTTTGTATTCGAGGTATTTATTGATTCAGATGGGTCGGATTTTGAGAGTAAGAGAGTGAAAGAAAGAGAGAGCGAGAGAGCGAGAGAGGGAATAAGTGGATAGTCGCGGAACGGTGTACGTGTACGCACTCTTAGCTGTAATTGGAGGTTGCCGCAAGTCGAGGCAAAGTTACGATAGTATTAACTCATTTGAGATTTATCGATTGCTGATATAAGGATCTCCACTTTTTTTTTTCCATCTTCGATATCTTTCATCACGGCATCTTGTATATCTTATTCGACTTTTCTCGGTGTAATCCAATATAACATATTCCTGGTGGTATCTCTTTGCTCAAGAGCGATACAGAGAGATTTATTGTACTTGATGCAATCAGTTTCAAATGTTAACGTCAGAAAAGTCTCGCGTTGAATTATGATACGTTGGATGTTAAGTAGTTGGATAAATTTTGTGAGTGCACGTACATCGAAAACGTGGTCAGCAAGTAGGTTTAAGTGTGTAGTTTTGTATGTAAAAAGTATTGTATTTTTATAAATTAAAGTTTTTTATAAATAGATGTTAAAGGGACTTTTTTTTCATTCATTGCAATGATCTCACTGATTCTACACGACCTTCGTTTTTTAATTCTAAATTACGGGACTTATTATTACATTTCTTTTTATTTCTTTATGATTTGTTTTAATGCACTTTTTTGAAAGAAATCACAATTATAATTTTTTTTTGAAGAGTCGAAGGTAAATTTTGATTTCGCCTTTTTTTATATATATAAAAAAAAGTTACCTTCGACGTATGTGTAACGTGAATTACGTATACTTTACGCACGTTTGAAAAATATTACTTTCACGGTACAAATAAATACACGAACGAAGAATTTGTATTGTATACTTTCTCTACGTGAAAAGTATGTGCAGGCACTGTGACGGCGCCAGTGATGATATCTGTATGCATTTTCCTTGCGTCTCGCATGATTAATCTGTGAATTATATTGAGCCTGGTATGTATCGATATCATAATTCTAATTAATTGCGGTAATGAAATAATGAGAGAAAAATTTTTAACGCGGGATACTCGTGACTTAATGTGCAAATGTTTTCAAAGTCATGCTGCGGTCAATGACAAGTTGACCGCAATATCATCATTTAATTTCAAGTGAAAGGGCCACTAAATATTTAGGTTTTTCCATATAAAGCAAAAATTTCCCCTTTTGTACCAATTAATTTCTACCAGACAAAGATAGATAATACTAATAATATTTAAAGACAAAAGAAATGTTTGTTTGGCTTTATAAAAAATTACGTTTTATTACAAAATGTCAAATGAGCATTAACAACATTAAAAAGGAAGTTAGCTCATGGCCATTTAATTTATTGCTGAATAATGTACCATAAGACTAATAAAGTGATGCGGTAGCGGCACGGAGTTAACTGCCTTTCCGTACTTTCTAACGCTGCATTGTGTCAATTACTTCAGAGCCATTCGCCGTCAGCGTAATCATCTCTTCTCAATTTCCTTACAATTTAATATATAACTTAACAAGGCAAATCGTAAATCCGATTACGTAAGGCGCGCGTGCTCGTAAAAGCGCTCATTTTCACGAATTGCCTCGCAGGAAAAGGACGAAATGAAAAACAAAAAAAAAGTATTATGCAGAATGACCATTCCGCACGGACAGTTGTAAAATCAATCGTCAATTAATTATGATTTACGGCGCGGCTTGCGCAATCGAGCGTAACTGAAAATTTTGCTCTAAAAAGCAATGCCCATTTGCTTGCTCTCTTTATTCCCTCCGCCCCCCCCCCCAAATTGCGTAAACGAATTTCATTTCAACGACTTAAATTTTAGAAGAGTGGGTTTTAAATTCTCAGAATTTGAACATCAATTATTCATATTTCAGTAATTTGTAAAATTGTTTTCAGGTACCACAACGACGTGGAGTGATAATTCAGAATTTTGCGTACTTAAGTCAGATCTTATATTTTAAAACGCGAACGGTACACGTTCGAGCAATTTACAGAGTTTATTTTTCAAATGCAAATGGCGAATTATGTAAATTTCCGTTATTTTCATTTTTCGCCGAGAAACAAAACAAATTTTAGTAACCTACAAAACTGTTTCTGACTTGCAAATTTCTTTCCTACAATCGAGAAAAATTCATCGTCAATTGTACACTGAAAAAAATGTGGGTGAACGGTTATACCACGCACAACAAAACGTGTCTCTCTCAGTTTAGAGGCAGTTGTTCTTCCGATGTCGTACATACATACAACCGTCCAAATCAAAGGTAGCACTGTTACCTCATTTGCGGGATAACAGTTACGCCCCAAAAAAGTAAACATTTATACGGCCAGAGCGGGGCTATTAATAATAATATAACATTATTAAATATAAAATATTAAAAATAATAGTAAAATGTTTTTGCTGCGGTTCATT
>JABFPN010006245.1:0-11849 GCA_022817305.1 Leptoteleia sp. ZL-2020 | reverse complement strand
ATTTAAACGTTACATAAACTGTATGGCTGATTCAACCATACAGTGTATGTAATTTAAGAAACTCACTAGGTTAGTTTTCATCACATAAATTTGTTTGGCTACACTGAGAAAAAAGATGTATTACAAACTACTATTTTTTGTATCAATTTGACGATATATTGGAAAAGTAATTATTTCTACTGTTAATAATAGTAAAATTTAAATGGCATGTAGGAAATATTAGTAGAAAAGTACTACAAATTGCTTTGATAATTATCATTTTTACTATTTTTAATAATAAAACTTTTCACTCTTCAGAGATATCCTCAAATGGATATAAATTGTTTTCAATTTTACTATTACTTTTTTCTTAGTGTATGATAATTATAATTTCTACTTATGCCAATAATGGCCAAACAATATATCTAACTTAAATAGAAATTTAGTAGCGCATATTTTTTTCCATGTATGTATATATATTATAAAAATTTTTTTTATTATATTTGAAAATTCACGCGCGTTTTCGCAGAGTTACTGAAAACAAAGTTGTGAAACTTTAGGTGTTGTTATAATATAGACACTATTGGGGACGAGGAATCTATAGCCAATTTTATATTTTTTTATTTATATAAAAAATAATAAAATTGCATTAATTAATGTAACATTATATATTTTTATCTTCCACCCAAAAAAAAAAATAAGTGATTTAAATCATGATTTTTATTAAAAAAATCATTTGATTTAAATCGCGATTTTAATCAATGATTTAAATCACTTGATTTAAATCATTGCAACCCTAGATATAAATAATATTAAAAAATATCATTTACATTTAAATTAATAAAATTCCGAAGCATACATTAAATATATTTGTTAAATAATAATTAATGTTACAAAAATCCACTTTATTTTAAAACTTTAATATATTTCATATATGATCCAATTTAATTGTGTATAATTGAATTTCAACATTAAGTTTTAAGTATAAATTAAAGTATTTTCAAAAAGTTTATCCATTTGTAAAAATGATATAAAATGTCCGGGATGAGAAAAGAATTGTATGCTAAAGGATAAACTGAAAATTCTTAATTACTCGTCCTGGCCTTGATAGATGTTAGATAAAAGACAAAGAGGAAGAGAGGAAGTGCTAAAAGCAGTTTGAAAATTCAGAAAAAGCATAAAAACAATCACTTAGCAGTGGCATAATATATTCTTTGTTGGTTATGTTCATAATAATTCTTATTCTTTATATAATATCGTTAAATATTTCTTAACCAATTTTTCATTCAAAAACCAAAATAGAAATGACATTAACAATCATTTCTTAGAAAAATCAATTTTGTTTGTTACGATGGTATAATTATTTGTAATTATTAGAATAATTTTATTTTATTATCAAAATTTTCACTGTCGAAAAGATTCACAAATTAAAGTATTATCAAATATTTTTTGTAATTTAATACAAATTATCATTTATTTTTTATATAATACAGAATATTTCATAATCTACGATATTTCCTTTCAAAACACAAAAAATATATAATACAAATTACCAACAGAACATTTATACTTTTAAACAATATTTATAAATAATGTTTTTAACATTTAAAACTAAATAATTGTATTATAATTAATAATTACCTTTTTTACTAATTAATTAATATAAAAGGTAATAATTACGTAATAAAAATACATAAATTTCCTTCTTTGAGTTTTTTTTACTCAAAGAAGTATTAATTTTGTTCTGATTATAATTTATTAAAAAAAAAACTTGATCGCATATCACATCCAAATAAATGTTATTTATTTGTAAAATCATATACAAAAAAGTTTTAATTTGCACATTTTATATAATTAAAATAAAATTCTAGTATTATTCTCCTATTCTCATTATAATACTGTAAGATTTGCAAAAAAAAAAATACATTAAAAATTACCTTTGCCAATTTTCTGTGCCTAAAAAAGGAACATTTTAAAAAAATTTGGCAATGAAACTTTTTTGCACTGTAACAAAAAGCCCCATATTGTAATAATATACTTAAAAAGTTCAATTTAATACAATACAATATCATAAAAATACAAAAAATTATCAGAAAAAAATAAATACTTAATTATCAATTGGCAAAAAAATCTTGCTTCTAACGAGACTAGGGTACCTTTAAATTAAAGCATTTTTTTTTTATTAATTATCTATAATTAATTCTTATTTTTTTCGACATGATTTATCTCGTCGTTATACAAATATTATTTTAACTTTGTTATTCAGGTCATATTCTTTTATGATAAGATTATGTAAAAAGAAAAAAAGATTAAAATTTTTAGAACGCAATTTTTGTAGATTACAGAAATTCGTTGTCCGTAACGAGACTTCTGGGTGTGCATATATATGAATAAAAATTAGTAATCATTTTTACTTTTCGTTGAAAGTATGACTAACTGATGAAATATGTATGACTGAATAAATAAAACTCGGTTACCTGCTAATATCTGTGAAGAATGTTTCATTTTTCACGTTCGTCGTACAATTTCTGCTCGAACGTCCGATCAATTGAAAAAAAAATGGCCGTTTTCTATCGATAAATTGTTCACTATACGCTTTTCAACTCTTTTACCTTAATATAATATAAGAAAAACTCGGACTTTATCGCGTAATTATATATAAAAAAGAAAATTTTCACTTTAATGGAATGAAACATGGCCAAATCTTGCAGTTTATGGCGTATTCGAAAAGTTACGTAATATATTGTGAGGATGTTTTTTCACCTTCATTTAATGATAACTTTAAAGAGAAGTGAAATTGCACTAATAGTTTCTAAAAAGCATTTCCAAATACGCCATGATACATTAATTATAGAGATGACGCATAACCCGCACAACAATTGATGCTTTACGAAACCGCCAAATGCCGCGAATTCCTCCCGCAACTAATTACCGCCCCCTCCCGGCCGATATCAGTTTCGGAACTGTAACTAAAAGTTAACTGCGTTCCGAAATTAACTAAAAGTATTGTCCATCGCTTTTTAAATAATTTAATTAATGAATTAACGTTATAAATGTGAATATATATAGAATGTAAATAAAAAAAATATTAAATTGATTCCAAAAAAAAACCTATCTATTATCTAGTGAATGTCGCCAACTGCAGAAAAATTCATATCACTGATTCAGATAATTCTTGCTATGTTTTTATAATAACACTTATCTTTAAATTAATATTATTAAACAAATGAAAACGAATAATTTATTAAGCTCTATAGTAATAATCTGCAAATTATTTTATATTTATAGTTATAAAAGAAAAAACATGTTTCCCTCCGTATCTAGTAACTTTATCACGTGACCAGAAACGCTTTCATAGGCATGTTTTAAAATTGTCTGCGTTAGTGAGACAAACATATAAATTTCAATAAGCCAAAAAAAAGATGCACAATACCACCAGTCAATTTTAAAAGACGGCCTACAATTTTTCTTATTGGCTGAACGTTGATTGGTTAAACTTAGTAACCCATAATAATACAGAAAATAAAAAGTTATGAGAGTGCAATTTGTGCGCAATTGTGTTTGTGATTAAGGTTTTTGTTTATAAGTAATTTAATGTGAAACTTTTAACAATTACGCCCAAATATCAGGAAATTCAAACGACTACGTAAATCAAGGCTTCTTCGTTTTGAAGGTGAAATTCAAATCGGTAAACAATGCCCTGAGCTAATAATCGAATTATCCGTAAAATAAAACATCGATCCCTCACGCGCGACGACCGCACAGTTACAAGGTCAGTTTACCTTCTTTTTTTTTATTTCATTTTTACAATTAACATTTCCTAACCTGAAATTCATAACTTTACTGATATTTTTTTGGTTGTAAAATTGTTATTAATTATAAAATTGATTATAAAATTGTTATTAATTGTAAAGTCAATTACATTTTTATTAATTGTAAAATCAGTTATACAATTATAACAATTTTATGATATTTTTTGGTTATAAAATAATACTTTCAGATATAAAATTGTTATTAATTGTAAAGTAAACTTGCTTTTAATTGTAAAACCAATTGTAAAATTGTTATAAAATTTACATAATGAAATTTGTGGTTGTAAAATTATTATTAAATGTTCATTTAATTATAAAACTATTAATTCCAAAATCAATTATAAAAATTCTTAGAATTTTGAAGTCAATCATAAAATGATTATTATTTGTAAAATTAATTAAAATTGTTACAATACTATTATAATTAAACATAATTCATTTATACAAGTTAAATAACCTATCAAAATATTGATAAAAACCTAATATTAATTAAAAATTATTTTCTACAATGTTAAGTGTCAAAACCTCTCTATAGTGAATTAAATTACTCTGTAAAAGTAACATAAAGGCCTTTTATCGAAGCAAGATATTTATATTTCAATAACATATAAACGTTTTCATGTCACCTCACGCGAACGTTACCCTTTCTCCAACAATTCCTGTTTCACCAAAGCGACCTTCAGGATTGTCATTTTTTAGATTATTTCGTAATTTACCAGTTTGATACAAATTTTGCAAGAGAGAAATCATTGAAGTTGAAATAAATTTGAACCAAATATTCTAACGCTAATTAACATGTAACATTTTTTTTATAAATAGTTTATAACAAATTTATAAAACTCATATTTCAGTTTTTTATTACTAGAAATATATTAATGCAATTGAACAAAAATTTTATTACAATTATTATTGATAATAATTGATCTTCGAGAAATATTTTTCATAAAAATATCAAAAATATTATTGATACAATTAATTAATTTTTTTAGAAAAAGAAATTGAAAAACTATTACAATTAGAACAATTATATAACAAATACAATTCGTTCCAAATTCATATAATTTGGTGAATATTACAATAATTTCTTTTAATATAATTATAAAATTTCCATAATTTATGCTGATTTTGATAATTTACTACAATTTAATATAAAATAATGAATTATTGTGAATTTTTATTATATTTGACAGAAGTAAATACGGGGACAAACAAAAAAATAGCCAGGTGTACTGCAGGTAGTCATGGAAATTTTGATTACTGGTGGTAAGTTATTGATTCGTTCAATTCTTGGTCTAAATACTTGTTACAATCTATTTCTTAATGACAAATTTTATTTATTTGTGTCGCAATAATGTTTCAAAAGGTAACTTTCAATTCCACTGGCGAAAGGAGATATTTATTACTAATAATTTTTTGTTGGCAAACGTTAATTATATTTGAAATAAATGCAAAATAATTATCAAAGTTAATTAAAATTGGAATAACGTATCTGAAAGTGGTTCATGATTTTGGAGCAGTATTTGAAATAGGCAAAAATTAATTCAATTTATATTTTGTTTCGTAATTTTATGAGCACTGCTCGTATTATCGTGAAATAAGATAATTTCAAACTAACAAAACTAATGAACCTACTTCCAAAAAAATAAGATATCTTTAACAGTGAATGAAAAATAAATATTGTCATTGAAACAATAATTACTATTTTTCTATTAAAAAATCTGAAGATAAGTAACTTTAATTGCAGGAAAAAGTAGTTTCTTATTCATATTTAAGAACAAAATTTATTTCACAGCGTAAACTCTTACAATGCCATTTATTTTCAGTAAACAATTTACAACTTGTACAAGTACAAAGAACCACGACTTTTGTCATTTTTTATAAGAACTTGGCCTAATTCAAGTCAATCAAAATCTAATCAGAAACTGGTTGGGAATTTTTACTTCTTTTTTTTTTCAAAATGTCCCAATAAATCTCGTGGTTGTAACAACTTTCTGATTCGGGTTGAATAAGTAATCGTGATCTTGATTTTTATATTTTTAAACAGCTTATCAGAAATGTCACGCTTTAATTTTGTTAGAATTTAACGATTCCAATTTTCTTATGTTTTTAAAAAACAAGGAAAATATAACTTTTTTCTTTGTAACACATCAAGCCTTTCCCTCATTTTATAATTTTTATAACTATTTATTGAGCATAATTTTTCCTCGTGGCGAAATAAAAAAAAAATAATTCAACGTTTAATGATGAACTATTAACACAATTAATCATGCTCATCTTTAGATTGATAATATTCGTATCAAAGGTATTATCAATTAAATATTTACGTATCACATATTGACTGACTTGGCGTAGTTCAGATAAGTCTTAACCTCGATTTCATGAAATTCTTTCTCAAAGTGAAACACACATACGGCCGTTCACCATGCTATTTGTGGTCCATCGATTCTGCATTTAAATTTTAATATATGCAAAGTAATAAAATTAGCCTGGTAAAAAGTATGGCAAACCATGTAACACATACATACTCCACGTGGGAAAGAAAGTATTTATAAATAAACCACGAAATATCAATTAACAAAAGGAAACTATTTAAAAAAAAAGTTAAAGAATTTAACATTTAGATTTTTGTGAAATAATAGAAAAATTATAATATTTTATATAATATTATAGATATATCTCGTTTTTCATTTCAATCGAGTCTAATTCAGTAAGAAAAATAAAAAAAATATCAATAAAATGAAAAAAAAATCTCAACAGTTCGACGTGGAGTAGATTTGAACTTGCGCCCCTGAATTTGTGAGTGACTTTAGTCAATTTATCATTGCGACCACACTGCCATCTGATAAGACAAGATTTATTCTATCAAATGAGCTTTAAGTAAATGTTTGATTCCAGTTTATGTAATGGAAGAGATTACCAATGATAGATGGCGGTGTAATCGCGATAATTTTTTTATTATATATAAATAATTTTTATATACTTTACATAAATAAGTAAAAATTAAAGAATTAAAAGATATTAACTTTGTTTAACATTTCTACGAAATAATATTTATTATTTATATTATAATATACATAGTGGAGGCGGTGTTTTTGAATACAAAAAATATATACAGTGGTCTTTTTAAAAACAAAAGGATACTTTTAAACATAAATCCGTTTTTTTTTTCTTTTTTTTATATATATAACTATGGTCCTTTTCCCAGAGGTTAGTTTAGTTTAATAAAACATTTATGGCGGGAAGTACAATTGCCCATTGGTTAATTTTAAATTTCCCGCCATATTGAACAAATCAAATGGAATTAGTTTTCAGTAACGTATCAAGGCACTGAAATAATGATGGGTATTCAAAAACACAATTTGCACTGTTTATATATATATAAAATATAATATATATAAAATATTATATGATATATATATATATATTATTATATAATTATTAAATAATATTGTTTAATGCATTAATGCATAATTCAAGTTGAAATAAGGAAATATTTTTTTTTCGCACGAAAAAAAAATTTGCCTCATCCTCAAAAAGTAAGAACATTTCAATGGCCTTTACGGGCAATTATGAATCGGTCGTATTATGGAGCAATTTCTCGCGTGTACATTTTCGTAATATGCGCCGATTCTGAGATGTGAAATCAGGCAAGGACAATGAGTAGTGTTTCTTCTTGTACCTCGCAGATGCTTCTAAGGTTTCTGCCACGTTCGCATGTACCGTGAGTACTCTTCTTCAAAACAATGGCTGCGTGCGCAGTGACTCTCCGCTTGCGCCTTATAAGTATTTACTTTCGAAAATTTCAAAGTAATTTGAAACTTAAAGATGCGCCTTGTAAAGCGCAGCGCAGATATTCTCAATGTATTATCTTACGAAATACGATATATCTCGACTTCTGTCCGCGGAAAAGGAATTCTAAATTTTCCTCTAAAATACACTTATCCATAATTCTTTAAAGCTCTAAAGGCTTAAAATTTTAAATAAATTGATTAAACGTTGCTTTTTCCCCCAAAATATTGACGTTTTATAAGCACTTTTACGTGGGAGGGGCGTGGCCTAATATTCCCAGTCACTGGTACTTGTAAAGTAACACCCCCCACCACTAAACGGTGGCGTGGAGTAGTGGTAAAGGGCGCAGCCTGGTAATTGCGAGGTCATGAGTTCTATTCCTTGTTCCAAAGTTTTTTTTTTTAACTATTATATCATATTATAATAGTTTCTTATTATAAATATAGTGGAAAATACTAATAAATAACTCTTAATAAAAAAAAGAAATGTTATATAAATGTTTATAGATTGTTTTATTAAAGCAATAACAAAATCAATTATTCTCCAACACTTTATGTAACTTTAAAACATAATACTAATACAATATTAGTATTAATAGAAGCTAATCACTTTAAATAGAACAAAGTGTAGTTGTTAGAAGTGAATCAATATTACACTGATAACGCAAAAAATGGTGTTTAAATTTCAAACTGATTACAACTAACTCCAACATGGATTTATCGTTATCAACTTAACGTCATTCCGGTAGTAAAGGTACCTTTTTGTTAATTTTTCAACGCTACTATCGATGGAAAATATTTACTTTCTTCGCAAAAGGTACACGCGAATGATAATTGCCACAAATAATATTGTAATTGAAAGGTTTTGGAAAATGGAAATTGCTCCTCCTGCAAATTGAAATGGCGAGAAAGCGCACTGCCTAATTTGCTGACTTTTCTCAGTGGCATGTATTATAACTCTATTCTACATTTACAAAGTAATTATATATTACTATTTATGTCGACGAATTTTTATTTATTCGTATTAATACAAGTAATTATCCCCTTCATTGTTTACTTTTACTACCTATTCTTCAATTTGACTGAAGATTTCCTTTTTACTACTACTCTGATCCAAAAAGAGATAAAATCATTTGGAACAGAAAATTGGAACGTTTTCAATACAAATACAGAATGTCAACAAACCTTTTGTTTTTGTTTTGCATTCAATTCCATGTTTATACCCTTCAAAATGTAAACAAACAATTTTTGTTTTCCATAGATGACCTCCCAAATGTTTACAAACATCCTTTATTTACATTATTCATTTTGAAAACATGTTATTCTTCAATTCTCTAATAATTATTCAACTTCATAGCATTAATAATAAAATACAAATTATCCTCAAAATGTCTGTCACGGTGAAATGTGTGATTATCTGAAAATTTCATTCGAAAATCATACTTATCCAATTACAGATTAGATAAAAGATTATTATAATAAGCAATCAATTTACCAACTGTTAGACTAAAAAAAAAGAAAAGAAAAAGGAAAAAAATACTTACACCTGTCTCGTAAATATCGCCAATTGGAAAGTATAAAGGAATTGTTCTCTCGATAATGATGCTTAATACCATATAATAAAAGTTGCAATTTATTTCAGTTCGTATGAATCGATGAAAAAGGAGCTTCGTCACCCGGCGCGATTCAATGAAAAAAAGGTGTTGATAAGCGAGAGGCTGATAATTTTCGATATCTCCTCGTAATCGTATTCAACGCAGGTTGGTTGCAAGAAGAAGGAAAAAAAAAGATTCTTCAAAAACAACGGACGGTGTTTTCCTTTCCGTACGTCAGATAAGTCACGTTGATAAAGAATGCAATAATTCATCGCCGATGCAAGCTTGAAAAATTCACCGCAGGTGATGTCACGGAAAATAAAATGCGCCAATTCAGGTAAACAGCTTTGTGGAATGCGTTACCCAATAACCTTTTTCTCCTTTCCATTCAATGTTCGGTGTATAGTGAGAGGCTAATAGTTTGAAATACCAAGGAGCCAGTCCAGCCACCGATTTAAATTCAATTCCAAACTGGGGAATGCATTTTTTTTTTTATTCCAAATTTAAAGGACTCCAAAGTATCGGTGACAAGGACGGTAAATTGGTCTTCCAATTAATGACAATTAAATCGTCCTTATCGCAATTACAATTTAGAAATTAAGTGACAAGTTAGTGGCACCTAAAATGTATTTTTAAGAGCGTTACAAAATCTCTCGGTCACGCGGAAAAAAACATATGGATTCGGGAAGGATCGCCTTCGTTTGTTGTTAAAACCTTTGCCTATTTATTTTTATCGTTAAGATGAAGTATCACTTTGTCGACGAAATTTAAATTGGCAAAAATTTTCCGCCAAAATAAATGTTAGTAAATACTTTAGAAGATAATTAAGTTAAGAAAAATGCGACGTATGTTAAAAGTTAAGCATATTACAGAATATTTTATATTGCTTTTTAAGTATCATAACCAATCCTAGAGAGCTATCTTTTGAAACTCGTTTTCACGGCACAAAAAGCTAACCTCTAAACGGTCAACGAAAGTTAATTTGATAAACTTATAAGTTGACATTTCTTTATGGTTGTTTAATACATTATATTTAATAATAATCTTTATAATAACTGCAATAAATGTCGAAACGTTGATTGGAAACTAATGTTATTTATTTCGTCTGTTTAAAAAAATAATGGTAAACAATTAAACATTCATGTACATTAACAGCCGTTGATCACATAATTTAATTTGATACATGAGAATGTTTAGTCATATAATTACAACAGTCTTCAGTTCCATAGGAATATTACTTTACTGCCTTTATTTAATGGAATACTACTGTTAAACAAATTAGTATCTGTGCGGCTTTTGTCCATGATTTCTAATGGGATTTATGCGAAGGACCTTTAAAGTCGTGTCTTCTATTATCTATACGGCACTCGTCCATTTATTCTAATTGGATATTGGTTTCTATAAGTATATTTTCAATAGAAACAATCACAAAAGTGTAATTAACAATGTTTTACAATACTTCAATTAAGCTCCATAAAAAATATTTGATCTTACAATCCAAGCTAAAGAACAATATTAGTTTTTTAGTTTAAAATTGTACACTTGGATAAGTTTGTTATAAGCAAGAAAGATCTGTCTTCACTGAGTACCATAGTTTAAAAAAGTCGCATTAACAAGGATTCTTCAAAAGCGGATAGATTTTTTACTACAACGCATAGATTGGAATACAAATTGGAATATCATTATTAATAATTACCCTAACAAAGCGAGGTTTAAAATCATCGTCGTCCAAATCCCCGGCAACGATTGGAACATTCATGGTCGCAAACTCGCATATCCAAGACACTGATTTAATACAACGAGCACAACACAACACAACACTGAGGCCAACTCCACCTGGAGCAACAAAACGAGACACCGCGGCGATTGTTCAAATTGGTGAACGAGAAGAGGTGCCCCGCTTGGGAAGGATATGAATATGCAAAGCGCGACCGTTAGACGGAACAGGATTTGGAATAAATTAAAACGAGTGTATAAGCTAATTTTTGTGGACTGCGCTAAGCGCCAAGGACACTCGAAGCGATCATAAACAAAGCGTCGTTTATCTTTGGCACAGATCATCCGTGAAAAACGGAACCTAAGCGTGACCAATAGGGTTTAATGTTGCGAAGCACTTGGTAAACCCGAATACGGACTAACGGCTCCGTCGCCTTGATCACGCGCTTGCGTTTGAGCCGCGATTGTCGCCCGAACTCAAACGTCCCGTGGCGCTCCGGGCCGTTTGTGACTGCTTTTCGAATTAAGATGAGCGAGAACACATACGGGAGATCACTGGCGCCAAAATGCATCGAGCCTCGATGTCACATTTGATGACAGCACCGGAGTGGGAGATACGAGCGTCGCTCGCCATCTCGCGGTTCAGCGACGAAGCTTCAGGAGCAAGATTCGTGCGATCACGTAGATATCTGTTTTACTTACCGTTGGTCTCCTGTTGTCGTGCTTCAGCGCAGTGATGCCAATGAGTCGTGGGCCGTGGGACGTTTTCTATGTAGTAGTGTATACATGTGCAATCGTATTCGAGTATCTTCGGCGGCGCTCGTTCGAAATCGGATAGAAATTCACAAGTTTATGAGTTTCCAAAAACAGCGAAACAAAACTTGTAATGTTTTAATGCAAATATGTAGCGAAATGATTAAATATGACACTCTGATTATGTTCTTACAGGTTTTACCGAC
>JABFPN010006244.1:0-11850 GCA_022817305.1 Leptoteleia sp. ZL-2020 | reverse complement strand
ACTCAAACGAATAATTACGCATGCGCGACTATTTATCGAATCTAATAATCGATTGTCACATGAACCTTTCTATCAGGTACAAATAGAAAATCTTAATAATGCAAAACTATGATTTTTTAATTACAAATAAAGTATGTACTTAATACATACAAGTTTCTAATTGCATTTAGAATAATAACGTTAAGTTTAATAGAAGCGTCTTAAATAAAACATATATTTGATAGAAATAGACTATTTTTAAGAGTGTAAATGAAATTTACAAAAGTCTCTATACTGAGAAAAAAGATTAATAAAAATTACTGACATTGTTGGTAAACTGGTCATATACTTGCAAGAATTGAAAAATGATTATCCTAAGTTAGTAAAAAGTGTCAGCTTTCTAAGAATCATTTTCAACAAATTGATATGTTTTATGAACTTAAGATAGTAATTTTTCATGTTTTGCCAATATATAACCAGTTTACTAAGAATGTCAGTAAATTTTATTAATCTTTTTCTCTCCGTGTATACATAAAGATGTGGTGATTATTGTAATTAAAGAAAATAAATAAATAAAATATTAAAAATATCGTCGAGAATAATGCTTACACAGTCGTCCATTAAAATTTTAAACATTGATTAACGTCTGCCTTCATGGGTCTCAAACTATGCAAATTTTGCATTTCAATCTATAAGTTTCACTTAATGAAACAATTTATTTTTTTATTAACAATTTATTTAATTAAATTGAACGACGTTCGACCTTACAATCAGGCTCTCTTCAGATCCTTGCAAATCCTAAACAAAACTTAACTTGAATTAAAAACCTACAAGATCCATTAATTAACAGTTTTCCTTTTTAACAACAAATTCAAAGAACAAATGCAACAACAAAATATGTAGAGAGAAACGAACAATCGTCCCTTAGAATTTTGCAAAATCTTGACGTTCTTACCAGTGGCGTGGAAGGGGGGAAAGGGAGGCAGGGTTGGTCACGAACCGAGGACGGGAAGCGAAGGAGAGGAAGCGAGAGGGAGAGACAGAGAGCGAGAAGGAGAGAAAGAGAGGGAGAGAGAGAGAGAGAGAGAGAGAGAGAGAGAGAGAGAGAGGATGTGGCGGGCGACGAGGAGGAGGAGGAGGCAGGGGCGCGCGAGGGAGAGGGCGCGTGGCCTTGGCCGTAGCTGTAGGGTAATTCAGTCAAGGTTTCGGCCGATGAACTTTCTCGGTCTAGGGAAGGATCGGGCGGGGTGGGGGCCCGTCGGACCAATGAGCGGCCGGCAGGGCCCGACGCGATTGGCCGAGCGCGCGATCGGCGTCGCTCGGTTGCGTGACCTCCAACATTGCAAATACGATGAACCCAGGGCCTCGCTCCGTCTCGCTCCAGCCAGGGACGTTCGCGATGGCGCGCGCTCGCTCGCGCCGCATACTAGATAGCCAGGGCGTAGACATTGTAGACCGACTGGCTGGTTCGGCATCGGTCCCCACCATGAGCGCCGCGTGGCCCGAGTAAGGGCTGCTCCAGGTAACCGACACTATGCCGCTCAATCCCGGCTCAGACCAACGCGAACTTCCCCGGAGCGAGCACTCACTTTCGCTCTCCGAGCGTTCCGAGCCGATCTTTTGTGTGCCTTGGTGTTTGTGCCCCGTCGCCGGTTCAACCTCTGCGCGATGACGCGACCGGTTTGGTGATCGGACGGTTTCTTTTAAGTGCTCCATCAGTATTGTTTTGGTGAAAAAGAAAGAGAGAGATAGAGGGAGGTTGCAAAATAAAGAAATAACAAAAAGAGATAATTCGCGGTGGTGATATAAACGTCAGTGTTGACCCTTGGCGCCACCTTGGCGCCCCCGCCCCATCTTCCTTGATTTGGATTAATCCTGGGCATGCCATCGGGGAGATGATCATCGCGCCGGACAGTAGCGTACAAAACGCTTCGGGATCGTTCGTCCCATTGCAGCCCGATTGCGAGATGTCCTGCGTACAGAGCATGCCCTATCACGTGGCGCAGATACCGCGTGCCAACCCGAACATGCCCACCATGGACTCCACCGTCTCGTCCGCGAGGCCGGAACCTGAATTACTCATAGGTAGACTTGGCTTTGCCATTTCAAAATTTCCCTTTCTCGCAAGTACCCGTTTTTTCGAGCTGTCTAAATTTAACACCTTCAACGTCACGCGCGCCTTTGTGTGCAATTTCGTTGACGTTTGCGACACCGGGGTTGTGAATTTGCAAATTTTATCGTGACATTTGGGAATGGGAGGGGAGGGAGGATGAATGGGGAGGAGGAAAGTCGAATGATTTGCAAATTGCTTTGTGATGTTTATTGAAGAAGTTGAAGTTATTTACCTTCCTTTTCGCGTTCATTGATATTTAAATTTATAACTCGGTTTATTTTTTTGTGTTAAAATAGCGCGGTGCGAAAGATGGAATATCGAAAATTACTATTTTTATACCAATTTAAGGATACACTCGGAAAAAATAAACTTTTTTGCTGTAAATAATAGTAAAGTAAAATAGTCAGTTGGTGTATTTTATATTCAAAGTATTAATCCTGAAATTGATATATTGTTAATTTAAATTTACAATTCAAATAAAGATAATAATTTGCCTTAAAGTTTTAATTATTATGAAAAGGAAAGAGTTATTAAAGTTGATAAAAAAAATTGTTTTACTTTAACTTGCCTATAATTAATGCGTTTGACGTAGTTGTCTGAATTATTGATTTTTGTTGATCGAGAATCTGTTTATAATACTATCGTTTATGAAATTAATGATGTAACGAATACGCGTTGTTGGTATTAAGGAACTAAATTTTTTAAACTGTTTCAACTGAACGTTTTTATTTAAATGTAAATTTTAAGATGTACTTTGAATCAAAATTTTTTGCACTTTTTTATTAATAAGAATTATCTATTTTCTTACCATACTATAAAATGTTAGTAATATACTAAATTTTAATATACAATGGCATAATATAATAAAAAAAATTAACAGTAGATAAAATAAGAAAAATTAATTTTTGCGCTGAGAAAAAAAGAATTATAAACTAAGATTTGTTATAGTCAATTATTTTATTAAAAATATTAATATATCTAAGTAGTTAATATGTTATGAGATTTTAATATATTACATAATTAAAATAATGTATTATCCGCTAGATGTCTCTACATGGTTAAAACAAAATCGATCTAAAAACATCAAATTATAACCATAAGTACACACAATCATAAGTTCAGGTTATTAATAATATATTAAATGTTATATATAATTTTCCTCGGTGTACAATTAACCAAATAATGATATTAGAAGAATATAATTAATAAATATTTCAAATTTTTTGTCAAAAACAGATAATTTTTTTCTCTCAGTACACATTATGTTTCCTCTCCTTAAAAGTTATCCACCGTTTATTAATTCGTAAATATTAGATCAATCAAATCATTATCGATTACTACTATTACCACGAAATAATCCTCACTGATAAAACATTTCGTAAATTGATTTTATTCTTATAAATAGATATTAATTGAACAAACTGATACGCCTCCTATGTTATGTATTTAAATATTGTTATCGTTAACATAATGTAGCATAAAAAGGCCTTTTGGCATTCTCTCAATTGTAGTTCTCATGAAAACAAAAGTAACTAGATTTCATCTTAATTAGGAAATTTTTATTGGACAAACTGTTGCTTCGACGATAAAAATCAATCCGGCCAAATAAAAGAATTAAAACATATATAATGTGAATTCATATGTCCATGTTTTTTATTCTTAAGATCTAGTTTTTTTTTATCAAAAAAAGTATGAACTTAAATTGCGATTACTCTTATCGATCAATGCAATTTATAAGGATCTAAACAAATGTATAATTATTACAATTATTCACATTGTAACTATAATGTATAAAGATCTAAAATAAATGGGTGTTATAAAATTTATTCACATTTTCGAGGAAAAAATTTGATTAAATGAACCAAATATTTTCTCACATTTACGTAACAAAATTATTTTGTTAATTTTGCGCATGTTTCTAAAGTTATCAGGAAAAAAATACGATTTTAAATCTAGCTTTGTATTCTGTAACCTCGTATTACAAATAATTTATGAAGTGTTAACATCAGCGGAAAAATCATCGATGTCATTATTTAATGCGAAGTTGATATGCAAATATGCTTAGAACGGCATATTCAGCAAACTGTATCTCGCATGGATAGAAGATACGGAACAAAGCTGAAGATTATAATAAAATATGAAATTTTTTATTAGTTGAATGTTTACTAATGATTTCAAAAAAGTAGGAATTGAGCTTTATTATTTATTATTTTCAATAATAATACAATTTGAAGATTAATTCTTTTGTCTCTCTATTTAAAAAAAAAACTCATAACATAACAAGTACAAATTAAAATATAAACACTTAATTGATAATAAATTTGTCTGGAATTTTAAATAATCAAAAGGTTAAATCGAAAAAATTTAATTCGTTTTCATGCCGGTCACATTAAATAATTCTACTTTGTGCAATTAAACTCAAATGATGTCACATTTCTCTTAATTTCTTTACTTTTAATGAATTACATTTTAGAAATAAAAATTCATTCTTTATCTGAATTGAATTAAAAGAAGATTATATATCTCATTACAAATCATAGCCCCAATAAAACGTTGTCGTACTTAACATGCACTTTAAAAATGTTAATTAAGAATTAAACTAGTTTATATGTTCCAGTATAATATAAATAAATACATAAACATATTATGTGCTCTAGAAATAAATAAATTGTATATTTCAAGTATAACAATGTGACGACTTTTATCCCAATTTTAATTTCTTTTTCAATGCGCTAATCTACTCTAAATGTAAATAACGAGAACAACAATATTAATACAAATAATAATGAAACTAAATAATACTGGCATTGAAGAGAGAGAGAGAGAGAGGCGTGGAATGGCACAGAACAAAAAGTGTTAGAGACGTAAATTTTTCAAAGTCGTACGGCGTCGAAAAGCGCGAATCATTTCACTTTCAAAATTCGCGGGATACGATACGCCGCGGGTCGACAGCCTGCATTTTCTTTTTAACGAAGAAAGTCGCGAAATGGCCGTTTAATGTTTCTCGGCCGATCCGGTGAACGCGATCGGATTGAGCAGCGTGACAAGTCAAGTGAAAGCAGAAAGTTGTAATACACCGCGATGCTGTAACACACCGCCAGGGAAAGTTCTCTTCTTTCTCTCGCGATATTTTTCTCCGGCGATCCATGCTTCTCTCTCCAGGTGGATTCCTCGATGCGATTTACACGCGAAAGAAAAAAAAAAATGAACGACTACTTCTGCGAGCTCCGCATGTCACGCGAGAGAAGTCAAATTATGATTATGAAATTGACAAAAAATTTTCTATTAAATAAACATTAACGTACGAATTTAATTATTCATTTGTTTTATTTTTGTTATCAAGCAATTTATCAGCCTACATTGAGAAAAAAGTTGGGATAAAAATTATTATACTAGATGTAGAAATGGGAACAAATTACAATTCTTGTCTTATTTAAAATATATTTTAAAAAAGGTTATCAGTATTGTACAAGTTACTATGTTACTGTATAATAAAAATGTTCATTTCTCTTATAACATTTTTTAAACTGTATATTAACTAAGACAAAAAGATGTTATTTGTCCCAATTTTTAGATACTGTATATTAATTTTTATCCTAACTTTTTTCTCAGTGTATACACTGAGAGAAAAATTTGTGTAAAAATTGTAATCTTTTTTTGTAATTTGAGGACATGTTGGATAAAGCCAAAAAGTTACAATCAAAAATTATAAAATGTGCTCACAAAATACGTAAATATTATGATTTTTCACTTTATTTGTACAAATGTTTGAATACATTGTACAATTTTTGATTGTACTTTTCCCAACCTTGTCCATCATGTCCTCAAATTACAACGGAAAATTACAATATTTTCAACATTTTTCTCTCAGTGTATAATGACCTATATTATTTTTATATTTTAATTTCATCTGTATTTATTCGTACAATTCTATAAGTACACACGATTATTAATAATATAGTACATTTTATTATATAATTTTTATCGATGCATTTGAAATGATGTTAAAAACATTAATCATAACACTCAAAACCGAGTTTCTTAAATTACGTATGCTGATTCAGCCGTACAGCGTGTGATATGTTTAATGATTCAATTTTATATGATTTAATATATATGTCTTTCTACAAATAACATACTTTTTTCCTAATTCCATTAAAAATTGTTAGATAAAGTCATTTATTTAGCAGAGCAAATACTTTTTTTCCATGCACACGTGTTTCTATTATGTATATATAAGAATATATATATAAAACTACAAATACGTGTCTCAGTGTAGTTTTATATATACTACACTCTTTTATATATTAATTTCATTTATTTATTTTGCAAACATAGCTTGTAGACAAGCACAGAAATTTCACATGTACCTAACACTGAGAAAAATAAAATAATAAGAGTTACTTTACTTTCTGGTATTCTGAGACTCTATGCTCCAATGTTAAGAACTTTGCCAGACAGTCTGGTAAACGGTGTCAGTTTTTCAAGTACCAATTATCAGAACTGTGGTACCTCTTGTCACATTGTCGAGCATTATTTTATACAGGAACACATAGAGTCCAGGATTACTATATTATTTTTCTCAGTGTATTTTTCAAAGTATGTATATGTCAATGAATGTAGAATTGCCAAAAACATTATATAACGCACAATGAAGAGAATCGTTCCATATTTTTTTTTCTGATAAACAATATAGCCATCTCACATTTACGCTAACTTATACTTTGTTTTTGTTTAACTTTACACCTTTTCTTTGTCTTTTGTTTGAATTTACGTTTTAATTATTTTTTTATGAAATAGAAAATCAAATGTGGTCCATTAGTGTTCTAATTATAAAGTAACTATAACAACGGTGAAGTCGTAATAATAATTTAAACAATTAACTTACGTCGCAGATGTATTATCATTAAATTTTGGGCATGATTAAATAAATAGTAAAAAGATGTTAATAAATTAGAAGATTTTTTGCAGGACGATTATCTAGGTCACGGTGCGACAATCATCGTTTTTTAACAATTTAACAATTATTTGGCAACGATGATTGAAATAGTGAAAATTTTAATTTACTATTATTTCTATAAATTAATAAAATTAATCATAACATTCAATTTTATTGTTCAAATTCAATTTTATTGTTCAATTTGTCTGGTTAGGAGGAGCAAAGCTTAATGAAATTTAATTCATTTATGTTTCAGAATTTGACGGCACTACAGTTCTGTGCCGCGTTTGTGGAGACAAGGCATCTGGTTTCCACTATGGAGTTCACTCTTGCGAAGGTTGCAAGGTAAGTTCGAAAACACCGAGGAAACGCGCGCGCGACCTCCGCCTTGAAAGAAAGGCCGAAAATAATGGTGGTCGCGCGCGTGTTCCCGCGAGTTGGCCAGGAAGTGAGTGTGTGCTTTGTGAATGCTTCAAGGATAAGACGCGTGTTATCGACCTAGCCTTGATCTCGTCGCTCGCGGGAGTCAAAAGCCCCTTCGCGCGCGCACATATTCCATCTTCACGGCATGATTAATAGGCAAACTCATCGTCATTTTATTGTTTTTAAATTCATTAACAAAACCCGTTTTTAAAGCCAAAAATCGACAAATTCTAAAACGACTGAAATTTCTGTCACATTTAATCAAGGGGGGGGAGATGGCCAAATCAGTATATTTTAATTAAAAGAAATATGTCAAATCAATTTGACAATGTTCTTCTTTAGATCTCCCATAACTCCACGTTTCTCTTTCCAATCCAATCCCCAGGTGGAAATTTCGGTGCTTATACAATAGTGATAAATGGCGCAAGGCTGTTTCAGTACTGGCAAACAACAGTCGTGAATCTGTGATATCCCAGTACTGGCATTTTACTGTAATCGGTGAAATACCGATCTTCATTTATACTATTTAAAATTTTTCATGTAATAAAGTAATATACAGTCATGATGGAAAAAATATAAGTCAACAATGTTGGAAAAAGGTTTTAACTTTTATATTATATATTCTTTTTCAAAATAAAAGTGAGAGTTCCCACAATACATTTGTTTAGTGTTTATAAACAAATTAGAAAAGAATTTATATATATATATGTATATATTATTATTTTATTAATAATGGCTTTACATTGGTTCAGTACTGGCGACCGATGGTTGGCCACCAGTACTGGCGCAAAGTAAATTGGCGTTTCATACCAGTGTTGCGCCAATGTTGCGAGCCAACGGTCGGCTACTGTCCGCCGGTACTGGTGCAATGCTGCACCATTTAAAAATTTCCAACTGGGCTCCTATTTTAAACATGGTAAACTGTACGATTCTTTTAAACTTTCTCTGAATATTATGAGACAACCTTTTAGATGGACTTAAAAAAGAGCTTTTATAGTAAAAGAAAAATGTACTTTCCATGACTGGGTTTAGATTTTGGAAAATATAAATTAAAACTAAAAAAAAACCCATTGGCCTTTAGATAGTCGACCCTTATGGAATTTTCGGTGGCCGAATTTCGACTCGTCAATCTCTACTGTAATGCCGTCACCACCGTTTTTTGGCCATAACTTTTGAACGGCAAGAAAGCGCCAAAATTTTTTTGAGATTCGTAATCAGGGTAAAAAAATACATCGATTTCATGTATTTTTTACCCACTTTAGGAGGGGGGGGGGGACATTCCGATTAATTACCAAAATTTGATTTAAACATTTATTCCTTTATGCATCGCAACAAATTAGTGTATCATTTTGTTTAGTTCCAAATTTATGATTCGTCAATTTGTTTTCGATTTGTGAAATAATAGGTGGTATTATGTTACATGGATGCTCGACAGAAATGTACCATGGTACTGTATACAGTGAAACGTCGTCGTGTCGTTACTGTTACCAAAGGGAGCATCCTCCATTACTCGATACCTTTATTATGATACTCTCACGCGAGATTTCGGCAGTTGTAACTGAACTGCTTGTACTATCGAAAGTTGCGTTTGAAGCTAGGAGCATTTTATAATAAATACGAATCAGGTAAACGAATAAAGTTCATTCGGATAAACTGTCTAACTGAAATTTATTAGTAGTTCTTATTATTATATATAAACAATATTTTGTAATTATTCGGGGTTCAATATTGTTGGTTCAATAAAAATGTTAAATATTCCTTGTATTGTATTAACAATCAATTAATAATGTATTATTCCTTATAAGTTATAAAATAATATTAAAAATAAATGTGATCGGGGTATAGAATTCGTTACCTCATAGTTTCAGTCAAAGATTTTACCACCACTCCAGCCTAGAAATATGAAATTTAGGCCACGACCCCCCCCCCCCCCAATACTAGAGTTTTACAAAATAAATATTTTTTCAGGTGTTATTGGAAAAATTACTAATAAGTTCCTCTTATTATAAAAATAAATCTACTGATAGAATAACATTTTGAAATGAAATAATATTTTAGTTTCAATTTATATTTTCCAAATTCTAAACCCAGTCATAAAGTGCATTTTTCTTTTACTATAAAAGCTCTTTTTTAAGTCCATCTAAAAGGTTGTCTCATAATATTCAGAGAAAGTTTAAAAGAATCGTACAGTTTACCATGTTTGAAATAGGAGATTGAAATGGTGAAACGTTTTCAAAATAAAAAATTTACAAAAAGCTCGGTTCTTGTTTTTTATTTCACAGTGCTTTTATCCTTTTCAAATGTAAAACAATATTTTCTATTTGCAATATCTTTCAATATGTAAAATATTTATTTAAAAATTTATTCTGTGAATATTTATTTGCCATTTTGTAAAGTCAACTTTTTTGCAACCTGATGTCTATTAAAGGAAATTGAGAGTACGAAATAGCACTCAATTTGGCTATTTTATAGCTAAGAATTTTACTACACATTTAAGGATAATAATTCATACCAGAGATGCCTTGCACTCAAAAAAATTATGCCAAGAAAGTACACTATATATCACTATCAACATAGTACATAAGGCAATTTGATTATTCCCGTTCGCGACTCAGATCGATATCAAATTAACAATAAACCATCCCGACGTTTTGTTTCATTTAAAATGACAATCTGAAGTTTCATTTGCGGCATTGGTCGTACCGCAAATATTTACGAATTCTGATAAACCGTTTGGCAGTATCGTATAATGTTAATGCACGTGTGGAAAAAAGCCTAACAAAGGTATGAACTCGATATAAGCGAGGTATTCAACAGAGAACGTTGACACCGTACGCGTTTGAGCGATATCATAATCCTAGCTCCGCGCCCCCGTTGCATCGTGTTTTCATCGTTTGCGACCAAATCAGCATTTGCGGCCAGTGGGATGCACGCAACTACGAATTATATAGTTCGTTTATCTTTGTCTGTCCGATATAATGGATGATTATAGTGGTGGAAATTTTTTATATAACCCTGCCGGTAATGAAAGGACAATTCCCTTAGCAAAAGTAAAACAAACATTGTGGACAAAATGAAAGGCAAAGAAAAAAAGTAAGACTGACAAAAAAATGTTATAAAATCGTACAATAATTTAAGATCAAACTTGTAATAATCTTTTTAATTTAGAGTTATCACATTATAATATAATATGATTCACTATTTAATTCACAATTAAAAAATATAAAAATAATAATAAGAACTTCATACTCAATTCGCGCTGTTTGTTAATCCACTCGTCTTATCAGTCATTCAAATCACACTCTTCAATTTAATTATAAAATAAAATCGTCCATGAACCCTACAACGAGTAATAGTTTATATAAAAATAAAGAAAAGAAAGGAACTCATCCAATGTTCTATTTCGGCTCTATAGGCCGTTACAAAATAGGTAGGATCCAACAAAAACGATGTTTAATCCAGTCATCTAATTTAGTTTCGGAAATATTCTGGATTATTAATATAGTTCTTGGATAACATCAAAATAAGCCGTTATTTCTCTCCTTGATTTGAATTATCGAAACCGTCGTACAAGACCAAGGAAAACAAAAAAACCTCTCACTAAAAACATATTTTTTCATAAATTATGATGACAGCACTACAAAGTTAACAAAAATATGTTATTACACCTACCGAGGTTTTTTAATTAACCACTCAAATATATACAATTTTACGTTTTATGTTTTATCAAACTGCGTCCTCTCTATTCGACGTACAAGTTTGTTCTACAATGATTTCGTGAAGTAATTTCGGTAATAATTGTAAACACATGATACGAAAATAATAGCTCAAAAATTAATTCAAAATAAGATTTGTTTCCCGTATTTTTATAAGTACAATATAAGATTAATAAAATTGAATATCATTAGATTCTTACAAACTAATGTCATAGATGTATTCGTCAATAATTATAACTTGATTCGTATAACTTTTCCTGGAATTAGATATAATTTTTATTAGAGATTGAGAGGAAATGATTGAAAGTTGCTACTGTGTTTTCTAATAATTTAGGGATATGTGTGATTTAATATTCGAGTAAGAATGAAACATCTATGGTCCATATAAGTTTTAATAATTTAAATAAATTAAGGAAGTATAAAATTGATATATGGACGTGTACGTTTTTCCTTAATCCATATATGGCCATATATGGTCGATATATGACAATAATTTAAATAATTTTATAGCCAATATATCCACACGGCGAAAAATGTTAGTAGAAAAATTATTCAGATGTCGCAAAAATTTATCAAACTGTATGAGAAAGTAGTGACGAAGCAATAAATGTAATAAGAATTATCGAACAGTTTGTTAAAAATCTTAACCAAACTTCTTGATCATTTTTATCAAACTACAT
>JABFPN010006243.1:0-11851 GCA_022817305.1 Leptoteleia sp. ZL-2020 | reverse complement strand
AAACAAAAAGAAGCATGAAGTAAAGGAGATTTTTCCTTTTTTAAAAGTTTGTGACATTTCGGTAAAAATTATTATGTAGTTTGATAAAAATGATCAAGAAGTTTGGTTAAGATTTTTAACAAACTGTTTGATAATTCTTATTACATTTATTGCTTCGTCACTACTTTCTCATACAGTTTGATAAATTTTTTCGACATCTGAATAATTTTTCTACTAACTTTTTTCGCCGTGTGGTTATAAAGACCAGGAACTGTAATTCAATTCCCACGTGACGACATTTGATCCAGTAATTTTTTAAAAAGACTTATAAATTTACTTATCATCTAATTTTTATAAAATATAGTAGAAACTAATAATAAATTTCTCTCAATTTACAAATCCAATTATTATAATATTACTTTGTCTCAATGTGTGTCTAAAACAGATGTAACATCAGTAGTATAAGTTTATCAAAATAAAGAGTTTAACAAAAGTAACGTAAGAAAATCGATTTTTAAACATTCTGCAAAATTATTATGCATATAACTATCCTATTAATAATTAATTTTGAATGAAAAAATTGTTTGTTGCAGGTATTTGGGGGGAAATCGAGGTTTCTGTAAATATTCCAATAGCAGTAGCTGAATATTCGACAGTCAACATGACTTGCTCATATGATCTTCACAGCAACCCATTGTATTCAGTTAAATGGTACAAAGGAAGAAACGAATTCTTCAGATTTATACCAAAAGAAATGCCACCAACAATTGTATTTCAACCATTCATCAACAAAGTGAACGTAAGTGCAAATCATAAAATATAACTATTTTTTAAATAAATAACATTTATGACAATTGGAATTTAATTACGAAGCAACTGGAAGTACACTCTATAAAAAGGAATAGATTGGTAGATAGATTCTACCAATTTTCACTTGAATTTTCATACTCAAGTTATGATGGAGTTGTGGGAAATAATTTCGAGTTGATGAAATCGAATATGAAAACTTATATTATCCAGTGTGTACAAACGTAATACAACCCAAGTTTCTTGAACAAATAATAGAGATTCTTTCGATAAATTTACTTTACATTTGCATTATTGCAAATGATAATTAATGTACAAATTCGTTAAATTAATTTATTAAAATTATATTGGTTAAACTCTCTTACATTCTAGATTCTAAATATTAATTTAATCGTTCAATTTTTGCTAATTTAATATAACTTTAAGTTGCGAGATTAATTAAAATAAAATAAAATTGTATGTAAACTGATTAATAATTCTTTAATATTTTATTTCACACAGACTTTAATTTAAAGTTGGGTAAATATTTGAAAGCACGTTAAATTTGATAAATCCTAAAACATAGAAATGAAAAAGATTCGCTTATATTGAAACAGTGACGTAAAATATTACTGTTTTTAACGTTGTTTCAGATACATGTCGACTTTTCAATAAAAGTTACTGTTTTTTAAAAGGAAACATTTCTGTTTTAAGTATAAACATAACGTTTAAAACTGATGTTTTTGCTTTTAAAAACAATAGCATTTATTCGAAGACTGACATATATCCAAAACAATGTTAAAAACAGTAATAATTTCTGTCATATTTTTTTCAGTGTAGGAAAAAATGTAATTAACTTGTCATATTGCGAGGCGAAATCAAATTTCGTTCAAATACAATATTCACGTTCGTTGTAATAATGGTTATTGAAAGAAAATTCTATTATAAGAACAAATGCAGAAAGCAAACAATCTATGTCCTAATTTTATATCGTATATACTTGCGTGGAAAAATTTATCCGAATATTATTTGAAAACAGGCTGGCAAAATTGTGTGGCTATTATGTGGAAGTGATCAAGATGCAAAGCTAGGTTATCACTGGATTTTACACATTTTGAAACAGCTGAATTGTCCTGTCATTGTAATATTCTATTAGAATGCCTTTCTACATTACTCTTGTGAGTAACCTGTCATCAGCGCCACCTACTGCAGTATTGGCTGGACGATCCAGACTTTTGACAATTTGTTTGGATGTATTCTTAGAAACTGTCCTGGCATAGCACTCATTTCCAAACGTTCTCCAGATTACATCAAGACTATTTTCATATAATATCCAGAAAAATTTTTCCATGCAGTTAGAATACAAGTAACTACACTTGTATGTTAAAAACTTTATTCTGTGAATTTATATTAACTATTCATAAACATTCATTTTAAATAAATAATTTGTATAACAATTAAGGACGTTAACATAATTGACCTAAATTCTTATCTTACATAATAATCCCGGCAACGTGAACAAAATTTTGAAACTTTTTATCTCATAATTTACCGAGGAACTTTTGACAATGTGAAATATCCATACTTCGCGAATATCATAAACATGAAAAAAGTTATTATATTTGTGTTCGGAGCTAATAATGTTTCTCCACCGTAATAATGATTTGCATGAATAATATTTTCAAACTTTATCACTGAATCATAGCATGAGAAAGATATCCTTAAACTCTGTCATCCATTCAGCATAAGAATTTAAAGATTGTCTTGGATTACTCAAAGCGTAGTAAGTCTTCTAGTTGGAACTTTTTAAGACTGCATTTAACCCGTTGCCGGTGGAAAATCTCTAAGGACTATTTTCCGTCTAACGAGTCTGGTCTTTTTAAGACTTTATTTCGATCGTTCTGTTTAAAATCTTTCCAAACTCTGTTGTGACCAGCAATTCACGAAGGCTTTAAAACTTGAAAACAAATTGAAATGGTCCATTGTGTTTATACCATAAATTTAAGAATGATTGTTTAAATTAAAGCGCCATCCTCGTTTTCTTCATTTAACATTAAAGTGACTAAAAATTCGAAACGTTCATATCATAATTGATGACATTTAAATTTAATACAAGTTAAATTTGCTCTGCAACAACCGGGGAAACTATTAAGATAGTACTAAAACTAACATTAAATTTGAAACAGCGTGTCAGCACAACGTTATTCCAACTAAGAAAAAGTCGTTAAACTCGCTATGTTGATGAAACATTATGTTTTGCTGGAAACAGGAGTGATCGTATTTAAATTAAGTTTAAGGTTTCTACGAATAGCACGAGAACCATTGTAGTTCGACAAAAAGTAACGCCAACGTAAGAACCCTTCAGCGGTTTCATATTTAACAAAATATCAGCGCGCAACTTTGCAATCAATTTACCGATTTTGCTATTAGTAGGATAAAGAACAAACGTATTGATTATGGAAATTAATTTCGTTAACTTCGCCGACGTCTCGACGAGGTCGGAATTTATATTCTGTATCTGCAATTTCATTAACGCCGGTGCAAGTCATCATCTTCTTGATCCAACGGCACGATTTGGCGCAGCCGAGGCAAAGTATTTAAACGCCATTAATCACCAATGGAGAAAAGTCGGGTGGGGACAGGTGGTGGGGTGGGGGGGGACCAAAAACGAAATTCGTACAAATAACGCATTATATGCGCGCGAGTGACGCGAGACCCTTTGTTGCGAGCCATCAGAATCGGCGCATTAATATGCACGAACACTAGAGCGCATTGTGGAAACTGAACCGATCATCGAGGCAAAATGGATTTTCAATTAGATTACCTAGTAGAAAGTACTGTCAGCGCGTGGTCGATAAATTCAGGAGGGTAATATATCACGAGGACGGCGGCACGGCGTGCCTCTGCATTTGCTATTACGAAATTCGTTAAACGTAACATTATTAAAATATCCGGCAAAGGGCATGAATTTATGCGCGAGATGCGCGCGCGGGAGCGTTTTCTATCGGCCAGATGATCGCGTCCCGGGGTGTCCGGGGTGTCGCACCCGCTCGATAATCTAGGAATGCAAACATGCACTTGTGTAGCGATTGACTCGCTGCGGATGACATTACTCGTTCAGCTTGTCAACGTATGTCCAAGGAGTTTCATTAATTGAACGTCGGATTGCGATGTTAATGGATTGATGCCCGGCGATGCTCGATATTTCACGAATCCATTCAAAAGCATTACACTCCATCCAAGTATAATGCTTAAGTGTTTTCGAATCAAAAGGGCATTGGCTAATCGAATAAATCTGCCCATTCGCCGAGCTTAGAATTGAAATTTCATATAATGCACAATCAGTTGATGAAACTGAGGAACTACTTCATTTCGCCGAATATGCGCGTTGTTCAGTCTTCGTAATCACGCAATGCAAAGCAGATACCTCGCTTTTCCACCACGCTTCACGTTTTGGCCGAGTCTCTATTTTTTATTACCATATTTACAGCTCAATAGATAGCATTAGTCCAGAGAACGAAAAGCGAACAAAACTAGGCCTGTCAATTATAGAGTTCGAACATGTTCGAATACGTTCAAATTGTTCGAATAGTTCAGATGTTCGAACCCAGGTAAAAATTTATGTATGGCTTCACATATGTTCCACATCTATTTCATATTTGCCCTATATATGATCCATATCTGTTCCATGAATGTTCCGTATCTCTTCCATATACGTTCCATATGTGTACCATGTCTGCCCCATATATCTTGCATATCAGTTCCAAATATATCTCATGTATGGTCCATATCAGTTTCATATATATCCCATGTGTTTCATATCTGTTTTATGTATGCTCCATATGTTCCATGTGTGTTCCATATACATCGCTTTGCAAGTTGCAAATGTGAACAATTAAGTATTTATAATATCTCAAAATTTATGTCAAGATTGATTGATATTAAAATTAATTCAGAACCATTTCTGTGCGCTATTCAGGATAGAATTATTTAAGAATTTACGCGACGTAACAGGGATGGTTTTAAATTGGGTTAAATCAGTTTGCATTTTTTTTAAAACCAATGCAGATGAGCATTACTGTACACTTTCAAACAACAGATTACATTTACGTAATCGTAATTGCAATTGTTCATTGAGCGTAAACACAATTTACGAAATACTTCTTAAAGCGTTTTTCATTGAATTAAAGTGATTTTAGCTTAGTTGTTGGTGCTTTCAATTTTTTTGTTTAATATTTAATTAAATTCTGCAAAAAGTTTTTCGTAAAATTATGATACGTACATGAAATAATTTTACATTTAAATATATAATTTGAGTTAACAATAAATTAAGAATAAATGCTTAGTTGTAAAATTCGCAAAAATAATATTATAATTTCAATATTAGAACGTACATTAAACGCAAACTTGCAAGAAGTCAAGAAAGTTTCTGATATAATTCTTAAATGGGTAGTCAATATTTGGTACATTTCTGAGTACAAAAAGGAAAAGGATAGACAACTACGTCAAGAAACTCAATATTTAACTTCATTCGAATTTTAACTTGTTAAATACAAATAGTGCTTGTTCATGTAACGTTGATGATATTAACTTTTATTTACTCTGTTTACAAGTAAACGATCACACCAACAGTTCTGCTCGGCATATGACAATGATTTTACAGTGAATAGACACAAGATTGTACTGTACGGTCACTGCGACTAAGAGCACCGCAGAGAGACACGAGTAATCATAATTTAAATGAATGAAAAGTTGAAAACGAGATATATGCTGCGAATTTAATTAATGTAATTATCAGAGATATGTAAATTTGTTTTCAGAAAGCTTACGAAATGATTGAAAATGTTAAAAAATTGTTATTCCTGAAAGACGGAGAATTTGTTCAACGTTTGAAAAAAAAAAAACATTGTAGCAGAGCTCATTAAAAGTTTTAATAATAATTGTAATTTTGATACAGAATAATATTAAAGTATGTGTAATTTAATAATAATATATGAAACGATAAATTTAATATATTACAGAATATTCTAAGAATACTTAATTAATATTTGAAATGATATAAATATTTTAATTTAAAATTACAACACATTTTTGAAGGAAATCAATATCGTGGAACGTAATTATTTTCATTTATCAAGTCATATTGTTTTGAGAATATTAATTAAATGTTCTTATTTCAATGAAAATGGAAAGTCATTTCTGCTACAGCAGTTAAGAACATAAAAATAACGATAATTAATGTATAATTGACATATATTCAAGTTTGTATCGCTTAATTTAAAAGCTTCCACAATTTAAAAAAGAAAAGAATAGTTTAAAAATTGTATTTTGGTAAATTGAAATTCTAAGTGATGAAATCTATATACTATTAAGCACAAAAATAAATTTGTTAATTTAATTAATTAATCATCAATTAATTAATATAATTGAGTAAATATTAATATTAAAAGTTTCAATATATGTAAATAAATATCAATGGTAAAAATCAACAATTAGTCAATAGCAGTTTTTGTTTTCTTAATAAAATTACATAACAAATATTTTTTGTTACATCTGTAAAGTTGTTACACTAAAGGGAAATTTCACTAAATATTACCGTGCGTGCTTGTCACCTGAATTTGATAGTATTGTTAACATACGGGGCAAATTAATAAGTACCTGCGTCAAACATTATTTCGGTTGTTCTCGATGTATCAGTTTCGCTTTAAATCACGTATTAATATAGGCACTGTAAGATTAGAAGGTCAGAACTGGCCAACCTGCGAGTGGTTACTGCAATATTTTTAAAATATTTCTTACATGTATTACAATAGTATACATGTATACTGCTGTTAATCCGACTTTTAATTTGCTATCACGGTAATTTTTTTTTCTTTTTTTTGATATATGTTCTATATAACACTCAAACCTAGAAGTGACGACAAGTGAGCTGAAGTTGATTTCAGCACAGAAAGTTAAACGCTCGAAAATAATATCTTTTTTATTATTTTAGCTTTAAAATATAATTTTGCGTTCCTGATTTTTTGCTTCTGCGCAAAACAATAAAAATATATCTTCATCTCTAGATGAAATATAAATGAAAGTGACATTATTGCTGTTAGCGTTTAAAAATTAGTTACCAACCTAAATACGAAGTTGGATGCACTTAACTTTCGGCCACTAGCATGTCGTTACTTAGAGTTGAGATTGCAACTTCCGGTCCCTGATGTGTCGTTACTTATATATTCGAGTGTATATTGACAAATGCTTTAAAAGGGAACGTACAATATTACAAATTTTAAAGGTAAACAATAACACTACCGTTTAATCGTGTAGCGCGGTAATTTTTTATCGTATTTTTACATTCAATGTTATTGAATTTTTCTCTCAGTGAACATAACCTTAATCCGTAAAAGCAACAACTAGCGAACTCTTCTTTAATACAATAAATAATATAAAGCAATCAGTAAATTATACACAAAAACAATATTAAAACTTTGTTTATAATTCAGTTTTATAATTTCTACACCAAGAGTCAAGACTTTTCTCAGAAAATTTGATTTTGAATATTTACAGTAAAATCCAATATTTTATTTGAATACAATTTACTATCTTAAGTTGGTCAGATTTCATCATAATACATATTTGTTAGTTCTAATAGTTGTTAAAATATGTAAAATTTAGACTTGATGCTTGGGAAATATTACAAGAATTTAAATATATAATCAGTTTACTAACAAAGGTTATTAATTTGCTTGAACATTCTTGCATTTTTTCCAATTTATTTCTTCCCGTGTTTAAAATAAATTCTTATATTACATAATAACTTCTAAATCCGTCACTTTGATTATTTTCAAAACAGTAAAATAATTACTAACCAGAATATAAATTTTTCGTTCTCAGTACGACGTCATAATTGAACTGTATTAACCGTACCTTTATGAATGAAGAAAAACGAAACAGTGAGGAAGAAAGAGAAAGAAGGAGAGCAACTGCAATGCACAGCCTCTACATTTCAATAAATCTCGCGACGCAATTAAAGCAAAAAAAAACATATATATATATATATATATATTTGCGATCGTTAAGTCGCGACATTACAAAAACACTCGCAAATTTACTGAAACTGTTAATAAAAAAGAAAAAAGGTCTCGTCATAAAACCGAAGACACTTACTCAGGTTTCCATCAACTCAAACGGCATCCGAAGAAACCTCAGTTTGTCTCAAGCGCGTCATTAATCACATTACTTTACCGTTGTAATTTTTTCGCCGGCGCGCCGCGCGCAAACCGAGCGCCGTATAAAAGTTTCTTGAGCATAAAGTTTCGATAAATTTTCGATTACGTGTGAAGTGCACAAAGCGGCTCATTCTTCTGGCTCAAAATTGACGTTGCTTACGTTGCATAATGTAAGAAAACGCAATTCACGCGAACCATTTCCGCAGGTTTATCGGCCCGAGCGAGAACTTGGAGCAGATCATGTACACACCAGTTGTGGTTGAACCGGGGCGAAAATTGATTATATGACTTATACGCTGCTACGGGCAACATATAATTAATCGTCGCTGTTGCGAGCGATTGTTCGTTACGCGGGCACACACGCACGCGTGCGTTTCCGCGTCGCTCGATCGATTTGTAATAAATAAATTCATCGCTACGTATGTTCGGTCAATTCTGCGGTTGGCAATGCTAAATTAACTCAAAATTTGGGAGGGAAGAGGGGGAGGGGGGGGCACACCCTGTCGTCGCTCATTCGTTCGCGTAATGATTGCGTGTTCTGTAAAATGTCCGCGTAGCAATCTATACCGCCGCGCAAAACCGCCGGCAGAATAACGGGACGATAATGGCCAACACCGCGCGACAGTTTGTATTCCCGAACTATCCCGGCATCGGGATAGGAGAAGCCATCTCAATTGGAGACGCTCGAATGTTCCGAACCGAGCTTTGTTTTTCCCCGAGCATCCGAGCGTGACAACACTCGCATTCAATATTTCATGTTGCGAACTTGCATACGAGAATAATAAACGTACCGCGTGCCTTTCTCATAACTTACAGACGGTACCTCCTCTATGATACGCACACTTGACAACGTCCGCCTCTAATCAGGACAGTTTGACGTCGGTTCGTGACAAATTTTCGACGAGGCAACTTTCGGCGCATGAAATTTGTTTTATTTCACGGAACACCAACCGGTGAGCTCGCGTTTGCGATATTAAAAGAGCAGACCACTTCAGTCAATGAAATGCCGTGAAAAATATAGTTTTGTGGGGGAGGAGAATTCAACACGCCCGCCTCATTGTCCGCGGAAATAAAAATACAGAGGGGACGCATAAAATGTTTATTTTGTATCATGACGGTTTAATTCATTTTTAACGTTAATCCCTTTTCATTTCACCCGTCAATATTGGACAGTATTATTTTTAGTATTGAATGAATTTCCCTTTCGCGCTAAAATCATTTTAATGGCTGTTCTCGATTATCCAGCTAAGTATGTAATTAAACTAAACGGATATGTGGCGTGAAATATTATTCCCAAGAGAATAAGGAAAATAGTTTATATTTTTTAATATTTAAACACCACCATGCTCCGTTGTATGTAAGAAAAATACCGTCAGTTGTTATCATTTGTTTGAGTTATCTTGGTGATAATTGTTTTATATTTAATACGAATATTTGATCGTTTAAAATCTCTTTAATATTAATTGTTTAAACGTAGCACTGAGATTGCATTCTATGTGGCAGCTCTCAGCCTTTAATACTAAATTGCTACAATGTTAAAATGTAATTATTTAGAGTTTACTATTGTTTAATCATTAATACTGGTACTGAAACAATAATCCAATATACATAATACAGGATTGGGTAAATGTGATTAATTCAAGTTAGTTGACACTTGAAAAATTATATCCGAACAATCTATTAATAAATTAAACAAATATGAATGGAAATTAGTATCAATTTGAGTACTGGTAATACACTTACTGTTACATGTTAATAATTCACGTTGAATTGCTTTTAATTTTCAATAAAATTTCAATCTTTCGCAAGTATGATTATGTTCGGCTACATAAATTTATCCAATAGTAATTTAAAGTGAAATTTATACGATAACGTTGATGTTATGACAAGCGATAATTTTCTTTAATTCGTCGTGAATTATGCAACAAAAGTGTTGACAATATTTCGATGATAAGACCACAAATGAACTAACTATAAATTAAAGCGACGTTTACCATTTGAAGTTTAATATCACTATTGCACATGCGACGGAATTCGCCACAAAATAACGTTAAATAAAAACTGCAAATATAGAATTGGTCACGTTTTGTTTCATAAAACTTATCCAATATAATAAAAAAAGATTTTGACCATAAACTATTGCAAATATTGAAAGTTAAATTTTTAAAGTTTGCTATACTAGAATTTAGTAATAGATTTTTATGTACTTTTGTTCAACTTGCAATAAAAACACAATTAAATCCCGAATTATCTAAATTTCATTTAATAAAATGTCAATAAATCGAGGGAACCTTCATACTAGTCAGAGATATATTAATGAGATGTGAAAAATTTATTGCGATGAATTGTTTCAGATTAACCAAAGCAATTGTCGAAATGTCGTAATAGAAAACGTAACGTTGGATTTGGCCGGTCGATACACTTGTGAAGTGTCAACAGATGCGCCGAATTTCTACACACATCAAGAAACCAAGTATATGTATGTTGCAAGTGAGTATGTGAAAATAAATTGAAGTATGCCTATAAATTCAAGTGCAAAAATTCGCAAAACGTTCGCGTTTCATTAATATCGTAATTCTTTCGTTTTTTTTTTTTTTTTTTTTTTTTTTTTTTTTTTTTTTTTTTTTTTATTCCTTTGCTATTCATTTTGCCGGGCTATATTTTACAGAGATGCATCGCGAAAACGTATGAATAAAGGAGATACAGTGCGGTGCATGTATTTTGGTCAGATTACAGAACAGTATTCGGTCCAGTGATTTCGCTAGTTATTTGTAATGGTTTCCACTGTTTTCATTCGATTTACTTCGAATAATATGCGGCAATACAACGGAATTGTCTTGCGCGATGAGTTGTTCTCACAACTCGTTGACATTTTGAAAAATACGCAATGTGTAAATTGGCACATTATTTGGTGTTTTGCAGTATTTTTCTGTTTAATGTTAAAAGCAAACATATAATACGGTTCACTTGAGGGAAAAGTGGAAAAATTGCTATTGATTTCTACTCGTGATTTTAGTTAGAAATTGGCTTAACGTCACATTTTATGAACATTTATTTTGCACATTGCAACTTTGAAATTGTTCCAGTCATGTGAAAATAGCCAGTATTTGATTAAACAAGATCAAGTTTACAACGTCCGGAAACTTTAAAAGAGAATATTTAAATGACGCTTAACGTTAGGTTTGAAAGATGCACTGAGAGAAAATTTCGGTTATCCTAACTATAAAAATAAAGTTGGTTTTAGAGTCAACTAAGTACAGTTCACTTCGTGCAATAAATATGTAAAGTTGAGTCAACTATGAAGCAGAATGGGAAAATCAATTAATAATAAAAATTAAATAATAAGGCTATAAAACATAACTATAATTAAAATTTTTTTAACGCAAAACTTTTAAGATATAATTTTAGTAATGTGTACTGTTTTTTGATGCCAATTTTAGTGAAATTTTTATTATATCAAGTTTATTTTATTGTTTTCGAAGTTGTTTTAGAGGTTAGGCTGTAAATTCTGTTCTGATATTGTTGTTGAAACTTTATTTCTCTATTTATCCTGCAGAATAAGGCTCGCAATGTCTGAGCCTGGTGTGGCAACAATTGAGATACGATAAAATTTGAAAGATAGTTATACTTTGACGTTATAAGAGAGGCAGTTATCAATACGAGCCTAGGGTACCATAGCAATCAAATGTGCCGCTGCATTTAGCGCAACTGCATTTGTATAGTTGACGCCAAAACCAACTATAATATAGAGTTGCGGTGGAAATAGTTCTGATGACTGCAGTTTACATTTGTTACAACTGTATTTACAGTTATTACAACTAAATATGTCACAACTCTACAAATTTAGTTCTGATAACTTTGTATATTTC
>JABFPN010006242.1:0-11852 GCA_022817305.1 Leptoteleia sp. ZL-2020 | reverse complement strand
AGTTGGCGTGAAAACAGTTGCAACAACTCCATTTACAGTTGCTGCAATCATATTTTCAGTTGTTACAATTGTTTACGCGTCAACTCTACTCATACTGTTGGGTAAACTGCGCCAATTTTTCTCAGTGTAACTTGTATATATTTAATAGTAACAAGTTAAATAGGGTGGTTTTTTTTTTAATGAATCGACATCTTGTGAGAAGTTGGTTGTAATATCAAAATTTTTGCCCACGCCACCAATTTATTCTCCTCCTAAAATGAAGACATTTCCTAAAAGAAAAGGAAGTAATGTATGTCCTAAAAGGAAAGACATATAAATTGAACTATCATAACTTCTGACCTTCAGAAACATCATAAAGCATAACCTTTACAACGATCATCCAAAATATCTTTTAAAGTTCCCTTTCTTCCACGAACATTATCAACAATTATTCTAATTCAATTGTTCTAACAATTGTAAGTAGGTTCCTAAAGTACACGACAAGTCCCACTTAATTTTACCCCTCAAATTCCCGGCTACCATGATTTTAATCCAACTGGAATCCAGCAGGATTCTTTTCACGTGGGGTATACGTCGCGATCTTAGCAGCGTTTATTTAAATAATCGCAACCCCCCCTGCCCCCCCCCCCCACGCGTCTCAATGCATCGATTCGGACGGAGCGCCTGAAAGCGGAAGCCAGGAAGCGCGCCAATGTCGAACAACAGTTTTGTCTGCTTTAATTTCGAGTTGTCCCGTCTGCACGCAGGCATATTTCGTTTAGGTGCGGTCTTGCGACGTAACGAGTATCACTGGGGAGCTCTCGCGCCAAGCTGAACAACTTCCTATCCATTGTGGCGCCACGTTCCCGTCGGATATGCTGCTACAGCTCCCGCTCATCTTTCCAAGGTTGTTGCCTGCAACGAGATGTAAATCTTTTTTTTTTTTTTTTTATTTGAACAAAAGATCGTCTTATCGTCATTATTAACCCCGGCGTCGCAGGGCGGCATTTCAGGGCCACCAAACCATCGAGGGGCGTCATTCTTTCTGTTATAATATTTTTTTCCCCCTCCCCTCCCCGGTCGACGTTTTAGTCCGGGTTGTTACTTTATAATGATGCTCGTTCGTTTCCATTTTGGAACGAGCAAAAATCGCGCTTCTCATGAAATAAAAATTTGTTTATATAGGTGGCATATAGGTGGCATATATGTAGGCATATGTTTTCTGAAACGTGCCCGCATATATGCCGGCTATTTGCCTACTTATGTCACATATATGCCAAATATATGCTAGACTGAAAAAAGAATTTTGAGTGCTTCCAATTGGATGGTAGAGTGGATGAAGGCATACTTGAAACAACCATATTCGAGTTAAATCTCCCATATTTATATAGTTGAATTGACTCGATATTCAAATTGAATAATTGAAATTAGTGAAATGACAGTCGGTATATATCTCGCGTTATGAAACAGTGACGTTGGCGCAGTGGTTTAACTTTTAACTCCATGTTAAAATATCTACCTACTGAGTTCAAATCCTAGCCAGGGCGAGATTATGAACATACATAGGAGTTAATTAAACTCAAAAGATATTTTATTTGTATTAATAAAATGAGTTATGTCAAATTATAAATAAGCTTTGATCGTATTTGATTCAGAAAACGAGTTGATTCAACTCGATTTTACCTTGATTCAACATAGCATTTTTTACAGTGTACATATATGCCAACATATATAAATCCCCCCCCCCCCACCCCTACGGCTAGTTATTTTACATTTTGATAAACATCCCCGATCAATACCGCATTAACGGACAAGATTATGGACGCTGTCATTTGCGCCGTCCCGCGGTAGCACAGTTAGTCGACCGTACGAATGATTCGCGTTTTAGGAATAAATTTCTGCCGGATTTAACCGGTAACGCGCGCGGAGTTTGTACCTATTGATTGCACGGAGTGCGACGCTGGTTGCAACGAGGGTTGAACTTTAAAGATTTCAATGTGCGGCTGTGTGCGCGTGAATGAAAATTCGCCAAAGCACTTCTTTTTTTTCTTTCTTTCTTTCCTTCCTTCTCTCGTTTTATTAGCAATTGAATTCCCACGGGGGGAGTGGTGGTGGAGTGAGAGAAGCGCGCAAAGTTGACGTCGAGTTTCCTTTGTCATTAGAGCGATAAACGGTTCGAGTGACAATATATTTCATTGGATTGCGCGACGCGGGGGAAAACGTTGAATTAGAAAGAAGGAGGCGAAACACGGGACGGGGGTGGAGGTTGGATGAGGAGGGAGGGGTTAGGAAAAAAAAAGAGAGGAAGTTTACAAGAGGAGGCACCGAGCGACGCGCCGAAAAGGGAAACGCGCGTTATAAAACACGTGGCATTGCGGCGCATCGATCCGGCGATAAGTGCTAATTAGTAAACAAAGGGCCGCACTTTTGCGTGAATGCGCGCGAGCGCGCGAGAGAGACGGGGATAAGTGACGGCGAATTTCCGTCGACGGCGGAATCGCGCTCTTCCATTCACAGCGGCAAACTATGCAGGCAGCCGTCGTGGAAACATGTCGCCATTAATTAAGCGATTTGCGGCTCGCGTTTTGTGCGCGACTTTGCTTTAACGCGATGTCGGCCGAAATTTTCAGGCTGGTATCCCCGCTCGCGCATTGATCCGGGGGCGACGCGTTATGTTTATTTTCCGGCGCTTTGTCCCCCCCCCCCCTCCTCGCTCTTTCTTCCCCCTACACCACCCGAGGGAATAGCGTGGGTGTCTTGGTCGGTTCTGAATTTTGGTTAAAATTAACGCTCTTCAAGACGCCGGGGAAATTGTGCCATGTTCGGAAGTTTCTTACGGCATCGTCATCGTCATTAGCGGAAAGGCAAGTGTCTTAAGTTAAATTATGTCCCGTTGCGGAGGAAGTTTTGCGGGTGGACGAAATTGGAAATTGAATTTTACTTCTTGAGATGTCTACCCAGTAGGAAATGGTTCTACAGGCCCAGTACTGGTACAGTACTGTTACCAGAGTTACCAGTACTGGTAAGTTTGTTTACCAGTATAGTGACGGAATGGTGGCAGTAATGGAGTGATAACACTGGACCAATACCCTATAACTAAACGTACCAGTTGTATAGCTATACCCTACCAGTAATCATCCAACGTTGCTTTTGCATTGAACAATTTTTTTCAATCACCAGTACTGCTTCAAGTCTGGATCAACTATGGCGTTGATATTTTGCCTGGCATGTCTTACATCTAGTTATCTTCTGTTTTTGTTGATAACCAAGCTCAAACCAGTACCTGGCCCTATCTCTTTACCAAAGTCTGGCTAACAGTGCTGGGCCAGAATCGGCCCTGTAGGTCGACTCTGGCAATTTCCCATAGGGGGGTACCCATGAAAGAATTTTATATTGGTGGCATATATGGGAATATATACATTTTTTCATGGGCCATGGTGTTGGGATGGGTGTTTGTAGTGCACGGAGAGAAGTATAAACTGGTGAGGCGTTTATTCCACATGGCTCAGCCGTTTGGTGATGATTTATAGATCATTTGTTGTAACTCGGTTCAAACGTGTAAAAAATATAATGATTTTTGATTTTTTTTTTGGTTGACGAAAAATATAAAGGATTCATCACTGAATCCTTTTTCACACACTCTTAAAAATGTCTATTTGAAAATAGAAGAATTGTATTATTTTAAATAGGATTCTAGTCAAATTGAAAATAATCTATTTCGTCCGAATAGAATCACTTTCATTCAAAGCAAATTTCTGATGAACTTTTTTACAGTGGCAGGCGTCGAGTTTTCAAATTCTCGGCCAAAACATTTGGTTCAAACGTCACGTAATCTTTAACGTCAACAAATCAGATTGTTTGCTTTTGAGCTCGAGACCCCGAGTGACGAACAACGCAATTACTGATAGTATTTTTTACATTGACGTATTATCCATGGAAACGCGTGTAATTATACTGTAATATTGGCAAATGAAGTTATCAATTTCCGTAACATTTTTCGTTGATAACATTACGTACCTTACGGCACCTTCCGGAGTATATATTAATTAAACAAATAAAAAGTTATAAAATTTACATTTTCGAAAATCTATAACATTGATAGCAGAATAATTTAAAGCCGATAACAGGATGGCTCGTCGAAGAGCCATCGATATTTTACTTTAAAATATAAAATATAATTCGTGAAAGTGCTGAATAATTCAGCGTGTCACCTTTACTTTGTTCTTACATAATTTATTCCACATTTATCATTAAAACGACGAATTCTGAAATGGAAAAATCAATTTTACAGTGCGCGCGAATTTCCAACGGAGAACCATTGCGATGAATTATGGCTAAATGTCCGAATTTTAGTAAGATTAATTTTATTAATATTTACTGCAGGTGTCGGAACAATTGTTCCACAGCGAGGGAACAAGAGATAGAGTAAGAGAGAGAGAGAGAGAGAGAGAGAGAGAGAGAGAGAGAGAGAATAATAATTACGAAACTACATATTGTAACAAGACGTCGGAAGCGTTAATGATGTCCTTTATTTTTGCCCCCTTTAATTCCAACCTGCGATGCATTTTTTTGGTCTCCCTCGCGCATTCGCCAGTTCTCTTAATAAACGTTATTATTTAATGCGCCTTTTGCAGTCCCTCGCGCGCAAGTTTTTCAACTGCAACTATTTGTTTCCTCATGGTGTTTCGTCCCTCGCGTTCTATTTCGTCATTGCTCATGAATAATGTTACGGAAAACTTGTATTGTGAATGTGTAGATGCACATAGACGTTAACATGTACATATATTGGACAAATTGTACCGAGGTTCAATTTAAACTTTTAATAAATAACGTCCAAATGTTATGATACTAACAAAATGAAATTTAAAGATACAGCAGAGATTTTGGTTAGTTTAATTTAATGAAATTTTTTATTAATTTTAGAATATTAATTGCAAAAATCTAATTCTTATTAAATATAAATAAGTTTTCGTTTTATCAAGGTTTTTGAATTTAATACACTCAGAAAAAAGTAGGGATAAAAATTATTATATTGTATATTAAAATGGGGACATGTAACACCTTTTTGAATTACTTAACATACAGTTAAAAAGAGATTGTAAGATAAACAATCACTTTCATTATACTGGATCATTTTATTATTATTTTTAATGAGATTTTAATCTCATATATACAAAATAACTTATATAATTCTCATAATCTTTTTTAAACCGTATGCTAAATATGACAAAAGTCACTTGTCCCCATTTTTACATACAGTATAATATTTTTATCCCTATTTTTTCTGAGTATAAATTTCATTTTTTTTTTAAATCATGCAGTTACATGACATTTTAAGATGTATGTAATAAAGTAAAAAAAAGAACAGATTTATTTTATTAAATAAAAATTCTATACCAAATGCTACAAGCAGACATGTTAATTAACTTTTTAGAAATAATTCACGGAATGGAAATGCATCTGAATTCGCGCCGCGATGAAAACTGTTGGAAATTGCCAGCGTCGATAAAAAGTGCAACTTGCAATAGTTCTCATTATAGGATTAATTTAGGTGCATTACCCTCCCGTAAAATGGGATCGTAAAGTATGAAATTTTAATAATATATCATAAATATTAAGCTCCGCGTATTTCCATAATAAAACTCCGTGATACAGTAACGAATAATTCGTCGAAAGTTTCTCACAATGGCGTATAATTTAATTGAATTATTTATTTCAATTATATTTCAATTATATTTCAATTATATTAGCGAATAATAAGGTCGAAGGTGTATTTAATTTCATCGGAAAAAATGTGCGTGTATACGTTGGCGCTTCCGCTTGAAATATATTTGTACATTCGGAGTAAATCAGTTGACGTTGTGATTTATTCAGGGTCGCGAAAAACCCTTCGGCGCTTTCCAATCATTAAAATATCACAAGCCACGGCTCGACCTTGTCGGGACGGGTTGCCAGGCTCGAGCTGAAAATTATCTTGCTTAATTAATGCCACCCTCTGATAATTGAAGCCGGGTTTATAGCAAATAAAAAAAAGAAAAAAGAAATTTCTTCTCCCCCCCCCCCCACTTTTTCCGCACTCCTTTGTTTGCCCTTTCCCTTATTCTAACGCCGTTGCGATTTTCGCCGTAAATAATGAGCACATCGACACCTTTTCACAAAGCCGCGGCAATTTGTCAGGCTGAAAATTTGTTATTTAAATAAAGAACGCTTTCCGTGCGATACGCGACGTTTTCAATAAATGGGCGTACGCAATAAACCTTTTAAGCGACTATTTCTCCGCGACTCTTTTTCGTTTGTCTTTTGTACCTTTTCCGTCCCTCGGTTTCGATTGAAAAATTATTTCTTTTTAAAGCGGCAAAAAAGGAAATACGGGACAATGACAGTAAAGGAAATTAGGTATACATTTTAAAATAAATTATTTCAATTTTACTATTTTCTATTGTTTTTTTTTTTTTTGAAAGCTTAAAATAATTGATAGTTTAAATTTTGATTGAAAATTTACTTGAGCTTTTATAATTTATAAACTAATATACTGAGAAAAAGATTGTATTTAAAATTACCATACCTTCTGGTGTTATTTCTGGCCCCATATATGATCCATATCTGTTCCATGTATGCTCCATGTATGCTCCATGTATGCTCCATATATGATCCATATATCTTTCATATATGCCGCATTTGTGTTTCATATATGTTCCATGTATGCCCCGTATATGATCCATACATTTTTCATATATTCTGCATTAATGTTCCATATATCCCATATATGGTTCATACATGTTCCATATATAGTCCATATACGTTCCATGTATGTCCCATACACGTTCCATGTGTGTCCCATGTGTTCCAAATATGTTCTATGTATGCTCCATATATGCCCCATATCTGTTCTATATCTGTTTCTTATATATCCCATATATATATCGAATTAATGCGTGTGTATCAATAATTATTTTTTTATACATTAATATTCCAACATCTGAACTGTTAGATCAGTTTGAACATGTTCGAACGTGTTCGAACGATAAAATTTCTGAACTGTTCGAACATTCGACTATAGTATAAACTAAACATAAACAAAACAAAACAAAAAGCCTAGTATAAACATCGTAGATGATATCCCTTCAACATCAAAAGGTATAGTAGTTTTCATTATAACTTTTTTCTCAGCATATAAAAGAAAATTCAGACTCGTCAACAGAATATATAAAATATTAGAATTTACAATTTGCACACGCTTGGTACGCGAAAGGTTACCACGTTGAATGTGAAATTTTTCGCATTTGCTTATTGAAAGTTTACGTTTTTGATCGTCTAATTATTGCAAACTCGCGAGAGTCGGCAAATCCCATGACGTCCCGTTTTGATAAAGTATGAAAATGCGCTCATCCTCTTAATGTTTCTACTCGACAGAGTCGTCGGCGCATTTTTCATGTGCGCGCCGAGCGACGGATCGGGATGATTCCTTCATCGCCATAATTACTGTCGCATTCGACGGTGCATTAGCGAAGCCGCGATCCGTCCTTTCTCGTACGCGTTTAGCGCGCACTAGACATTTCCATACTGAAATGACTTTACGATCGTTCGATTCTTCGGCGCGCATCATCCGCCGAGGGAGTTCGATGAGCACATTCAGAATATTTCAATATTCCAGCCATATTGCTGTTTCGCGAGTCAAATTTGTTTGCCGCATAGAATTTTCAATTCTTAGCTACGCTTCGTTAACAAAACAAAATAAAAAAAGGGGAGTAACAATATCGGTTACCGTAAAATTGTATACAATTATATATATACATATATCTATATTTTTTTTTTGTTAATACACCAAGAGAAATTTATTAGTAATTGCTGTATGGAGAGAAAAAATAGGATAAAAATTATTAACAATATATTGTTAATTATAATTATAATAAATGTTAATAATAAAAATAATAAGTTAATTCTAATAAAAAAAAAAGTAACAATTATAATTGTTAGTAAGTGGTTATATACTTGACAAAATTATAAATTACTATTTTAAGTTATTAAATGTTTAAGTTGTGAGAATTGTACTAGTTATTATTCGGTATAATAAAAATGATTATTTATCTTGCAACCTCTTTTAAACTGTATGTTATCTGTATATTATTTGTCCTCATTTTTACATACAGTATAATAATTCTTATCCTAATTTCTTTCTCAATATACAATTTTTTAGTTTCCTCAAATATACTCAGGAAAAAAAACATCTTTTTTAAACTTATTGATTTTCATATATTAATATTTACCCATTTTTTATTACTATGTACTATATATGATAATTATTATTTTAAATGTGATATGAGATAATACTATCTCTTTAGATACCCTCAAAAAATAACAATCTATTGAAATAAACGTGAATTTTGAATTAAAGTTACATATAAAAACAAACTGCAAAATATAAATGTGTAGGAATGTTTTTTAATAAGGCTAATTTATTTAAATAAAACAGCACTTTTATATAGATGTATATTATATTCAACTCAAAATAAGTATAATTTCCGTATACAATGAATTCAACAAGACTTTGTTTTCCGGCGGCGCGACTGAGACTACTCGCTAAATTCGTTATCATTCCATACTCAACGTATTGTCAATATTTTCCCGTATATTTACTATCATCAAAATTTAATACTACAAATGTGATTAATAACAATAACAATAACAATGTAATCTTGTAAACGATGTAAAAAATTGCTCGTGGCCGTTGTACGCATTGTGTTATTAATACAGAAATATTAAATCGACATTTGGGGTTTGAAGCGATACATATTCACCCTTGCGAAACGCGTCTGTGTCCTTAGGCCATAGATTGTAACATAATGATGACGAATTTATTCATTACTCCTATTTCCGCCGTAAATGTATCCAATAATGTGATTCTATTTCGTTTCACACGCGCGATAATTAATTTTCCTCATTGTCTAATTGATGGAACATGTTTTCCTATAATCTAATATTATTGAAAAACATAAATGCAAACCAACGAAATAAATCCATTTAACCCTTAATTATTTTTCTACAAAAGTCAAATTATTATTTCTCAATTTGATTTTAACATTTACTTTCATACAGATTTAATATTAAAATGAATATGGCATAATGATGAATTTAAGTTTTATTAACAAAAGCGAAACATGCACACACATCCTTTTAATTCTCTAAATATATCCTTTTATGAGAAAAAGAGTGGCGTTAAATGTGAAAAGAAATTATTTTGCATTGAAAATTATTTAGACTCATAACGAGTAAAATGTTAATAAAAAAACAAAGAGATAAGTTTTCTTTATTAATAATTGTTAGAAGGATTAATTTCACGTTTTAAAAGGATTAAATTCAAAGTCAAATTTTATAACAAGTGGACTTCCCTTTCAAAAGCGTACATCTATATACGCTTAGTGAAATGGTCGTAAAACAATTTATCAGACCGAGGAGCGAAAAAATAATTCACGCACACGCAAAGTTTGTACACGCACAATTTCACGCGGGACGCTTTCATCTTCAGATTACATATCGGACTTAAGGTCCCTTGCGATTGCCATTAACACCGCGGCGACGAAAAAAGATAGCACACCGGCGGTGCAGAATTCGTTTTGCGCGGGGAGCTTTTTACCTATGCAAAAGTGCTCTTTCTCGCACTTTTCCGCGATAATGAATTGTTTTTATGACACTTTTGTTGAGATTAGTTTTGCCTGCTTATAAAGAAAAAGAGAAGTCCGTGGCAGAAGGTCGGAATGGATATTATACGAGGATTTTAAAACGTATCATTTTTATAATAATGATAACAAATATCGGTGTTTCTTTCCGATTTGAAAGATAATTAAAATGAAATTACAAAGTACTTACATTTTGTTGGAAAATAAAAGATATTTACATACTCATACAAAGATATTTTAGTAAAAACGAAACATATATGGTTCATATACGTTTTAACAATTTCATATATGGAGATACATGTTTTTCCTTAATTCATATATGGCTATATATGGTCGTTATATGGCAATAATTGATTTCCATGTCAGGAAATTATTAAATACATATATGGTTAGAATATTATATCTATAGATGGTCATATATGTATTATAGATAAACATATATGACCATAAATCGACCATATATATCCACCATATACCGACCACATACACTGTAAAAAATGCTATGTTGAATCAAGATAAAATCGAGTTGAATCAACTCGTTTTCTGAGTCAAATACGATCAAAGCTTATTTATAATTTGACATAGCTCATTTTATTAATACAAATAACATATCTTTTCAGTTTAATTAACTCTATGTATACTTGGTAAGGACAAATATTTTATTTAATAATTTTATAACAAAAATCTTTTCATAATCTCGCCTTGGCTAGGATTTGAACTCAGTAGGTAGATATTTTAACATTGAGTTATAACTTAAGCCACTTCGCACAACGTCACTGTTTTGTAACGTGAGATATACACCGACTTTCATTTCACTAATTTCAATTATTCCATTTGAATATCGAGTCAATTTAACTATATAAATATGGGAGATTTAACTCGAATATGGTTGTTTCAAGTATGCCTTCATCAACTCTACCATCCAGTTGGAAGCACTCAAAACTTTTTTTTTCAGTGTATATGAAATTTTATTAAAATTTGTTCGACGAAATAATGTATTTTACTCTAATACACGGGTAGAACAAAAAAAAAAGCATTCGTTGTCAACGCGCGAATTACGTAATTGTTGAATTTACAAGGGAAAAGAGCAGAGGTACGTTGAAGATAGTGCGGTAGGCTGCGGAGGGTTGACGGCGTTGTATTACGGACGTGCCACGAGTACCAATCCTCGTAAGCCACTCTATAAGAAGAATACGAAAAACCAAGAGCCATAGTAATTATTTTCGTACGTCAAACTATGTCTGTCAGGCGAAGGACGACGCGTCCGTCCTTCAACTTGGAAACGCGATATCACTTTATTACAAACTGGAAGCCATTTCAACTAATTCAGCGGAGCTGATTCAGGGAAGGATCCGGGGGAGGGGAAAAAAGTCGTTTTTAACGTGTATGGAATCCGCGTCGAGTGAAAATGGATTACAATATTACACGTGCCAGAAATAATGAGCTAAAAGAAATTTCGCAATTATTTTCTAATAAACGATTGTTTGGGTTAACAAATGGTAAATTGATTAAGAAAAAAGGTGTATATTATTAATTACTGGCGTAAAAAAAGATATCCAATAAAGATCAGTGTTTAATAGATGTACTAAGCTTAAATTTTTATTTTTTTTCCTTTTTATAAATTTATAAACTTATTACCGCAAAAGAATTTTAATATCAACTATGATCGCAGCTGGATTCCGTATGGTAAAGCACGAGCGCTGGTTCTATTTTTTTTTTTTTTATACAACATATTCCGTATCCATTTGAAATGGATTCGACTGCCTAGAAAATTAATTTTATTGTTAATTCTCTACACTGAGAGAAATAGATAGTTAAAAGCACCATCTAGATAGCAGAAATAGATAGTTGAAAACAGATAGTAAAATGAAGTATCCAGATAGTAAATCGATTTATCGATATCGCGCGGTCGATAATGATGCGCGGTCGATAATGATGCGTACCTAGCCTATTTCCAATTATATTTCTTAATTGTGTTTTGTTTAAACATTTTTGTGGAAGTGGTGTTTGACAGCATTTAACCTTATAGAACTAATTGATGTGTTTAAAGGTTTATGCACTTAAGTTCCGTTTTTAATTCATTATACTTCGTATTAGCAGGTTATTATTTTATTGACAGTTTAATTTACTATCCAGATAGTTCAAAAAATTATCCAGATAGTAGTGTGCTCTACTATCCACAGATATTAAAGTTTA
>JABFPN010006241.1:0-11854 GCA_022817305.1 Leptoteleia sp. ZL-2020 | reverse complement strand
CAAATGAAATCTATTAAACGAGTCTGGTTGCGGTATCTATACTGATTTAGGTGTTCCGAATATTACCATACTGTTTATATAGTGCATATAAACATTTAGGTGTGCTCTTGAAACTTTTTTTTCCGTGTGGGTGCATCGGGGGCAAATAAGTCGGCGACATTCGGCATACATAAATTAAGTTATTTTAACAAATTCTAGACGAATGAAATATATTTACTTTTTCTACTGTTAACGTAAATTGATAAAAAAGGACTGAGATGTAATTTGTACTCACAACAGTGACGATTTGTCAACTCCTGACAACCGCGGCAATTTCCAGGTGGAATCTGAAAAAGTAACAAATAATTTTTTTCGTTATTATTGCTTTTAATTTTGCTCGACTATCTTACGTAAATATCAAACATTTGCAAATAGCAACGTTAAAGAAATACAATTTAAATCCATTTTTGACTCGAGACAATATACCTCGTGTGGAAATTCCAAGGACTTTTCATATACGTAAACTTTCTACCTTCGATTCACATAAAACGTATAACTTATGAATGCGCAATTCGTATGATATAATTCATACTATATAATTTAATTATATTATAGTCGCGTAATGAATCATTTATGAAATTTACATTTCAGCGGAACTAAAAAAGATGGTGAGGCATTTGTATACATAAAAATTATAATTTCTAACGGAAGTGTAATATGATATAATTCATATTGAATAATCACATTTATCATACTCTCCTTATGAATACTTAATAAATACTTGAAATGAAGTGAAACTGAATAAAAACTTGGACATTACATTGCGACACGAATCAACAGTTACTTTATATTTTGTAGCCCACCATTATTTATATCGTATTAACAAAGTGTAACTTGCAACACGTTTTTCTTTTTCACAACGTTACAACTCTTTATTGAAATTTTCCATTGATCATCTTCGTAATAAAATTTATCAGTTTGTACACTTCCAAAAAACATCTAAGCAAGCTTACAAAATGATTTAAAAAATGTTAATATATCACACAAAATGTGTTGTTACGTTGGTATAGTAATCACAGAACATCCATAAACGATATTTTTCCAACGTCAGAAAGTATAACAACGGCATATATTATAAGGAATATTATAAAAGCAAACATATTCCCGAGTTATTAAAATGCAGTAACTACTACTCATAAATTTCACATTCGGTGCACAATAATTATGAGCTGAATTAGATCATTAATTAAATTGTGTAATTTACCATTAAAAGTGTTCTATTAAAATAAATGAATTAAGATATTTTTCATGTTACTTGCGTAACCGACTGATATTGAAATATATTCATGAGTGTCATATAATCGTAAGTATACAATCGGCTAATTTCGATGTATAAAGTTACATCCGCGTGCATGTACCATGCATATCATGCGATAGTATGCACGTGTAATGATGCTCGAAAAGTAACAAGCTAAAGAGAAAACACAAAAGAGAAAAGAGTGAGCTGGACGGCGCTACCGACAGAGATGGCACGCGAGTGAAAGAGAGGGAAGGTCCGGAAGAAGAAAGCTGAAAGCGTTATGCAACTCTATACTGCAAATAACGAATGCGACGTAACAGACGCGTCTTTGCTGCCACTGATGCTACGGTGCACGGTTTATTTTTATCGTTTTTGTCCTTTTAATTTATGGAAAAGTCACCTTTTCAATCCATTTTCTCCCATCTCTTTGTTTCCTTCGCTGATATAAAACAGTTTAATCCATTCGTTTAATATAACTCATCGGAACACTTATCTCGTTATTATGATAATTGATGATGTTTAAATGTATTCGAGGAAGTACTTTTGAATGAATTAATTCATTAAATTCAGTTTAATTTAGTTTAAAAATGATTAATTTTACTTTACAAGGATTTTAACATTGTTGCTCCGTTCAATAATGTTGTATTTCATTTGGTTGAAGTCACTTTTAAAGTATTGAAGTTGAATGTACAGTTATTTTTTGATATTAATGCAAATACACTTTCATTTGAAAACAACTTTCCATTATATAATGTATTTTTGACATTGAAAATTAATCTTTTATTTTACACCACTTACGTCACGTGGGTTATTGAACGGCCTTTTATTTAGATACAAACTATCGTTTTTTTTACGCGTGTCAAATGCATCGCGGGTACGAAAGTCGCGATATTATTTACATTTAATGAAATGTCGACGTAGCAAAGTAAAGAGCTTTGTTTGATTTCGAGTTGAATATATTGCGAAAGTTTTACTTTATGTGACGTTGTTAGTTCAATTATACCGTCGTACTTACTGTAAATATCTTGAAAGAGATTATAAATAAATGCGCCGACCTTTTTGCTGAAGTACTTGAATTGTTGAAACTTTTTTTATCGTGTTAAATATTCCTTGTTTAACATTTAATTAACTAAATTTAGGTTTTTATTCAGTTAATTATTTTTCGTCTAATGTACTTAATTTAAGTAAAATAAAATTGTTACTTTAACTTTGAAATTCAAGTTGAAATATTAAACTTTAATATATTAATAGCAATTAATACAATTAAATAAATGTAATAAATACATAATATAATATATAATATAATAAATAAAACCATAATAAAATAAATAAGTTAATTTTAGTTCTATTTAATTATAAATTTGAATAAAATACTTTATATTAACATTAATTCAATATTTCATGTGGTACCAACGCATTTTTATAATATTTAATTAATACTAATATTGAATTGAAGAGACTATAAATGTTTCGTTGTATAAAGGCATTGTACAGGATAGCCAGGTATACAGTAATAAGCAATATACCAGACTCTTTACAATGTGTAAAATATCTACCATAAAGTAACGGAGTAAAACATGTTTATTAATTTCTGATCTATTGTGATAAACATTCGATGTTTATACTGATCATAAATCCATCAAAAAAGGGACTATATTTGCTTATATTCTGATCCGGGAACATGAGTAATTACATTTTTTTACCTTATTCATTGTAACAACGTATATATAGACTCTTCATTTAATCAGATTTTGATCAATTCAGATATAATTCTCAAAATAAATATTTTTTGGGATTAAAAAGTGTCTTTATTTGTCTTGATTTAATCAAATGTTACACTGAGAAAAATAATATAGTAATCCTGAACTCTATGTGTTCTTGTATAAAATAATGCTCGACAATGTGAGAAGAAGTACTACAATTCTGATAATTGGTACTTGAAAAAGTGATACCGTTTACCAGATTGTCTGGCAAAGTTCTTAATTGGAGCATAGAGTCTCAGAATGCCAGAAAGTATAGTAACTCATATTATTTTATTTTTTTCAGTGTATGATAAGAACATTGTGAAAATTGATCAAAATCTAATTAAGTCAATACACTCTGAACATGCTTTAGTGCAATAAAATAAGCCAAAAAATATCATTATTCATCCTTTTGGATCGAACTATGATCGAATACGGTTTCATTTCTCGATGAATTTACGATCAGACATAAACATCAAACGTTTATCGCAAAATCATGAGAAATTGATAAAAAAATCTTTTTTTTTTGTTTTCATTTTACTCGTGGTGTACGTTATTATGAAACGTCTACCACGTAGTCGTTTTAAGATCGATGTTTATCCTCAAAGCTCGACTCCTTTATAATATCGATAAAGCGGGTTGGTCGCGAGGTCTGTGCCCCAGCCGGCATTTGCGCGCGATCGTGGCGTGCGCTTGGTCCACGTGAGTGTTGAAATGTACACGTGAGCTTAGTCTCCATAATAACTATCAATTGCAGTCCTTGGCAAGAAAATAAACTCGCGCTGCTTGTTGTTGAATCAATTAAGAGAACGTGTCAGTCGCCGAATCATCCCGGTGTAAATAAATGCATCATTAATTGTAACAATACTTTGTAACAAAAGGAAAAGAACTCTTCGTTCGCGTTCAAAGGAATATAATAAAAGCTTGATGAATTAAATTTTACAGAAATTAACTGACAAATAGTTTCGTTTAGTGAAATACAGTTGAATTAATTGAAGTATAATTAGGTTGTTTATTTTGCAATTAGAGCTGTTGCAAATTTTCTGAGTGTACATTCGCAAAGTGTTTGCAATCAGCGAACTTGAATTGCGTTTGATTATATTTGAAAATTGCTAATCGGAGCAAGAATATAGATATTCATGTGCTTCAAAATCAATAGGAAATATGTTTTTCTTTTATTTCTGTTTAATAAGATCTCGTATTACTTTTGCTTTCTGAGAAAAGTAATATAGTAATCCTGGACTCTATGTGTATAAAATAATGCTCGGTAATGTAACAAGAGGTACTATTGTTCTGATAAATTAGTACTTGAAAAAGTGACATCGTTTACCAGACTGTCTGGTAATGTTCTTAATATTGGAGCATAGAGTCTCAGAATGCCAGAAAATATAGTAGTATTTATTATTTTATTTTCTTCAGTGAGGTAAAATTATTAAGCGATAAATTAAGTTAGGTGCGCAATATTGGATTAACTTTTCTAACATTACACGTGATGATTCAACATTGACCCAATGTTGCGTTTATTACAGATAATCTAACACTTACGTTTGCTTTTGTTCGAGCGTGATATCATTAAGGTTCAGAAATCTATACTGCAAGAAGAATTGCAACATAAGAAGTGTTATATTAAAAGTTGTATTCATTGTTATAACGATAAAAAGGGACAAAAAAGAGAGAGAGAAAATGGAATTTGCGTTCCAATAATGTGACTTGAATATTTATTATTCTTGTAAAACATTAGATAATATTTCTTTGGTTTAGTAAAAGTGACACATACTAATTGGCGTGATTTTATAAAATAATTAAATAAAAATGTTGTTTTTCTCATTATTCTAATAATTTAATTCTCAAGTATTCGTTGATACAAATTATTCTTAAGGTCAAAAACAATTGCATAGTTAATACTGAAATAATATTTTAATAATGTTGAATTTATATTATTTATATATTCTGAACACGGTTGAAAATTTCAAGTTGTCATATTAGATAACTGCATTATATTTTTAGCGAGATGTATTGATATATACTCGTATGTCAAAAAAACATTTCCATTGTAAGGGTTACGCCAACTTTGCATAGGATCATCATTATTTCCCAAGAAATATTAAACCTTTTAACAAATATTTCTTTTATTTAAGTGAGAAAGGAATTATTGGAATTTCTAGTTTTGTGCTAGCGTAATATACTAAGTAGTGTCGACGCCATCTTTGAGCCATTTTCAAATCTTTCTCTGATATCATATACGTAATAATAACATTTTTTATTTATATTTCTCTGCTTATCTTGTCGTTGGCAACTACCGTTCGCCTTGATTAGCTTATTTTTAAATAAAACCTGACTTTTAACGAAACTTTTCATCTAAATAAAAGCTACTTTTATTTTTATTGTTAGGAAAAAGATAATAATAAATCTGGAGGTGCATAATCAAACTTGTTTTTTAATTAGTTGAAATTTAACGAGTTAAATTTCAACTAATTAGTGTTTATTATAATGCAGAAAAAATAAAAATATCCTGCTTTTAAACGTAAATTTATATTTATAAATATTATCATAAATTTTTAATCACGCTGCTTCTGACCGTAATAAAATAAATAATTTAAACCAAGAAATTGGTACAATAAATAAAAAGTTTTAATATTAAATTTGTATTAACTAATAATACCGATAGTTTGTGTAATTCGATTACACTTGGATTTGTTAAGAATTAAAATAATCTTTTATAATATTGTTTATATCCATTTTTTTAAATAAAGAATGTTAATGATAGTTGTTATTAAAAGGTAATTTAATTAAATTTTTCGTTTTTTAAATTACTTTTTCTGTTAGAATTTGTAATACCTACTAATTGTTAATTAAAAGTATATTAAAATGGTCAATCAAATCATTCGACTGTTAAGATAATATTATTGAGATATTTAATCACAATCAAAGGCTAATTTAGCTGTAAAACTAGCAATTAAAAAAATTGTTAAATATTCTATAAGGATAGTTAGCATTAGTTACAGGGTAAATTGCATTTTTAAAGGTTTATTTTATTGCAACATCGTTTGGTGCAACCACTCTCCCTATTATAGTGCACCTCAATATATATATTTCATGTGACAACCTGTACAAACTGTCATTAGTGTCACCTACTGGAGTACTGGAATAATGGTTGGCTGATCCAGCCGATTGCTACCAGCCGTTTCTAAAGACTCGATTCCAAACTGGATTCAAAAATATTTCTTACTCGCTACACAATCAATTTAATTGTAATTTAATATATCCTAGATTGTCAGCTAGTAATAATACATTTTCGAGCGAATGTTATTGAAACAAAAAAACTGTTTTTGTACTTTGTAAACGTGAAAAATTTCTTAAGATTAATTTGTCAGTTGGAAGTGTGAACGAAAAATATAGTTGTATTATACAAATCATTATATTAAAATTGTAATACTTTTGATTGGTGCAATGTATAAGTTTTAATATTTAAGAATAAGAAATGTTGTAAATCATTTAACCCTCTACAAAATGGTCATATATAATCGAAAAAGCGTACACTGAGAGTAATTTTTATGAAAAATTACTACACCTTATTGTAAACAAACCCTATCGTGCTGATCTCTATATATTATATATAAGAGATAGCCTGCTTCGTTTATCTTATACACTGGAATAATTTTAATCAGTTTTAACTTTTATAATGAAACGAAAAATGGTATAAATCAGTTGGACAAGGTTCAATTGCTACACGATGTAGTAATTTTTCCAAAGGGAGAATTGACAGTGTACATTCTTGCCAATATAACTTCAATGGGGATGTGAAAATTTGGACTTGCACAAGAAGATGCCCTCGAGCGTACGATCGAAGTGCGCTAAACGCACGGCCGACGTTATACAATATAAAAGCGCGCAAATGGCAAAGCAAGAGGGGCGAACGAAAGGAGCGAGTAGCGCGGCCGCGGCGGGCCGGTTCGGGCAGCAACGGCCGCACGGCAGCAACGTCGTTATTGGCGGCGACCAAAGTCGGACGCCGGCCGCGGCAATTGGCGACGGCGTCGCCTAGGACAGGTCAGTGACAAAGCAAGGTCACGGCGTATATGCAGTGCCGTAAGGCTCACGGCCCCGCCTCGTCATCGCGCCAATCTCTTGGCGCGCCGGAGGATGCTTTCGGTTTTCGAAATCGCCCGGGGGAGCCGCGCGAGGACAGGTCAGTGACAAGTCAAGGTCAAGCCGCGCTCCTTCCTCCGCGCTCCTTCGCTCCTTCGCTCCTTCGGCCGTCCCGCTCCGACGTCCTCGAATCACTCGCGTGCGTGCGAAAAAATTGGCCTTACATCGCGGCAAAGAGACGCAAAAACGACCACTCGCAAATGCAAGGTCAAGCCGTTACGCTCGCCGTCTGTGTGCGTGCACTTTTTCGGCCAATTATTCCGATACAATCCAGTCCCGAGTGAGGACACCCGATTATATATCGTGCGCGACCGCTCCGCCGCGCTATTTTTAGGCGACCATTCAATTCAATTAATAAGAGCGTCGCTTCTCGCGAGCAAACTGGCTCCATGCGCGCACACCAAAGTCGTTCGACGTTTTATGCCGACAAAATCATTCCAATCGAGTGCTCAACGTCGGATCAACCGTCACCCCGACCGTGTCATTTGAATAACCAGAATTTTGCAAGGCGATTCCTCCGCGTTATGGCTTGAAAAATTTGCGCTGCTCGTAATGGCGGGGCTTTAATTAATTGAATTGGTAGGAAATGTTGCTGTTTCGTATATGATCAATTGAAACTTCCTTCTTTATTTGTCCCTTATTATTATATTGTTTTTTATTGTATTGTTATTGTTCTTTATTTCGTTGGTACACTGAGAAAAATAAAATGATAAGTGTTACTATACTTTCTGGTATTCTGAGACTCTATGCTCCAATGTTAAAAATATTACTAGACAGTCTGGTAAACGGTGTCACTTTTTCAAGTACCAATTTTTAGAACTCAGGTACTTCTTCTGGTACTTCTTGTCACATTGTCAGTCCAGGAATACTATACTATTTTTCTCAGTGTATTTACCTGTTTTTATAAATAAAAGACAAAAAGAAGAGAAACAAACTAATAATCAGGCTACGAAATTTAAATATGTTTCTCAGTGTAACGTACAGTGATAATACATTTTATCATTCTGGATAAACTACTTTTGATTCATCGTAAATTACCAGCAAATGAAGTAATTTTGCAATGCAACAATGAAATAACGAAATCTGTTTCACTTCTTTATCATTTCAATGCGAAGGAGTAACGAGGAGAAGGTAGAAGTTATATTTTTTGACGGTCAGGAGTAGAGATCAGGTATTGATCAGACCTGCATTAGAACTACGTTAGTCGACTATCATTTTACGTTGAATGATCGCGTTTTAACTTGCGACACCAATAAATTAGCATCGCTATTAAAATGCCATTTATTAAATACAGTCACATGTAAATCCAGTTTCAATCGACACCACAATAGTTCTTCTTTCACTTCTTCGCGCAAGAAATATTCCATTAACGTACGATGAAAAAAAAGAAAAAAAAATTGTGTCATACATTGAAACGAGACACCATTGGGATTGAAGTACACGCGATCGCGCTTGATTAGATCTAAATTTAACTTGATTTTGATCGCGCCTACGTACGCGTTTAATCAGATTTGAATCGTCTGAATCATTGTGTCGGATACATCTATTTAATTGCGCCAAGATATGTTAATGCAGATGCAATCTCGGCAAAGTGAGTAATTACTAAACAAGTATTTCCATTAAAATAGAAATATTATGAAACGGTTTCGAGGAACATTTTGAAATTGCTTTAATGCCTCCGTTAATGGCGTTTTGCGAATATGGTTAGACGGAGAGAAACGACGGGTCAGCGACGGAATAAAATATAACCGTGCGAGCGACGAATGGAAATTGATAAGAGCCAAATTGTTCGTTTAATCGCGTCGTTTGCCATAATGTTGCCATGATTTCGTTGAGATTTATCGATTGTAATTAGAGTCGGAAGTAAACACGTTGTTGGATGGCGCGGCATCAATTTCGAAACTTGCACGGTGCCCGTTTGCAAGTTGCCCCGCTACGTTATTTGACTCCGAGTTAGAAGTTCAAGGAAGTTCGGATAAGATTACCGCGGTTCAATTTCTGTGATCGCGATGGTGACGTCGATAGGGAAAAAAATTATTGCTCTGTTTTCGCCTGAATATTTGTCCGAGCGAATTTGCAAGGTAAAATTATTTTTGGAAATGACCCGCTGGAAGTTTGCTGCAACAATTTCGTATGATTGGAAGATCGACGGTAGGAAATTATTGACGCCTTAACTGTTATTTATCAGCAAAAAAAAAAAAAAAATAAAAAATAAATTTATTCCTCCAGCAGTCGCGCGGACTGCTAAATGTTAAGTAATGAAATTTCCTTTGTAACGTTTAATCATCGTCGTGACATTGTTGTTGTATTGATTTATACTTTTTTTGCTAGTTCAATTCTTGCGCAATGAATAGTTATAGAGAAGAAAAAAAAAAAAAGAAAAATTATTCCCGTCCTCAATATTGTTCACAGTTTTCGTTACGCAACGTAAGCTCTCGATGAGCGTGTGCAAAATTTCAGTGGGTAAAAAGTTTCGAACGGAAGGAAAAAAGTTATTGAAAAAAAAAAATGAAATAAATAATTAAATGCGCGATGATGCACGAAGCGCATCCGGGGGAAAAAAAGGGAAGAAATGATTGCCGGCAGTTTTTTGGTCGTGCTGTAGATTTTTATTATAAATTATCCCGCATAATACGCCCGCGAGCATCGTAAAGGTGTCGCATAAAAAGCTTGTTTATAACGCGCGAGATCAAATTTAAAACCCAATTAGATCTAAACTTTTAACTCGCGATGCATGCAGGAATTGAACGCGTGCATCATCGCGTCTTTGTGTATTGTGCGGGCTGAGTTATAAAAGTAGAAAGCCGTCGCGTCTGCAAAAATGTGAGCATTTTTTGTAATTTTGCGCGCACTCTGTAAACATAACTTTTACCGGCATTCGCGCGGTAAAATATCGCGTAATATTGCGTTTTTTTTCGCCCCCCCCCCCTCCCCCGCGTGGTGTATTAGTAAACTCGTCGAGTCAGCCTAATTTTTCAGCACGCGCGCGGCGATACTTTGTTTCGATAAAAGGCTAATAAATATTGGCCCCCTTTCAGATATTAGATATAACGATATCATTATTATTCTGAAACGGTTTTTAAATTAATTTCTTATGTATTCATTTATAAAGTAATTTTCAAGCCCACACGCTTCGTCAAATTTTTGCATTGTAACATTTTATTAAAGACATATACGAGGAAGAAAGAAATTATTATTTATATCATTCAAATTGGGATGTACCCGGAAAAGACAGTTATAAAAATTTACCGAACTTAAGTACTTTTTTTTTTCATCGCAGCTTTTAAGGCTTCAGTCATTGTAACATTAAGTAATGGAATCTTTATTTTCGTGCTTCTAGGAAGTTTTATACGAAAATAAAAGTTGCTCGGAGGAAGCTTTTCCTTACTGTACAATATTATAATAAACTAAGCGGCAAAACAATTAAGCGAACCTCCTAAAACTAGAAATGACCATGCGAACAAAGTTGAAAGTAACGTGTTTAAAATTGAAAACGTGCATTGGATCTATAAAACATAACTGCCGCCGATAAATAAGTAAATCGATAAACAAATAAAAGTGACGTCCAATTGCTCGTGATGTTTTGCAGTCAACCAGTTAGAGTCGATAAAAAAAAAAGAAATAAAGGAATTTTCAAGCGTGCCATTTCGTGTTTTTTTCCATTACAGATTTGATGTACTTTTTAATTGAATTAGATGCTTTTTATTAGTTACAACACTGCGGTTATATTTTATTCATTGCCTTTTTTTTTCTCTCTGTCGCGTATTGAAGTCGTAAAATTTTTTTCCAACTCGCTCATTTATTTTCATCGCATTATCATAATCTGTTAACTGATGAACTTTTTTTTTTCTTTCTTTCTTTATTAACTGGTAAACTTTTTCTCGATGTTCAACTGTTATGATTACACTGTAAAAACAGGCGTTCTTCAAGCGTTCCGAAAAGAACGGGAACGGCAATAAAACGTTCTGAAAAAAATTAAAGCGTTCCCCACAGAACACTTGCACACCAAACGTTCTGGAGAGAACGTTAGATGCGTTTTCAATATTTTGGAACGTGTTGAAACGTTCCATAAAATAGAACGGATAATTCAGAACGGATAATGTGTTCTGTACGGAACGTTTCATGTAAAAAAGAACGTTTTCATTATAAAACGTTCCAGACATCGGAACGCAAAGACTGCGAAGAACGTTTAGGTTTTTGACATTGTAATTATTTATATTCACATAATCATTAGAATTAAGTTTCTCCGATATATATAAATATTTAAATATAAAAATATAAAATTCATTTAAAATTGTCAATACGAAATAAATTTAATAATTTATTTTAAATAAAAAATTAAAAATAATAATAACAAAAAATATATGAAAAAGTATTATTTATTTTCATTAAAATTAAACTATCTATTAATTCAAAAATATATAAAGGAATAAAAATGAAATGATTACATTTCAATAACTAAAATATCGTACAGTCCACATTGCAAATGTTTTCTTATGATCGAAATTTGAAACACACTTAACCTAACCTCTTACGTTCACATGGTTGATGCCGCGTGCGTGAACTTGGCACGTTTGTTTTGTGTCGTGAAACATTAAAATGTATAAAACAAAATAATGGGCCAATAATATTAATACATAATAAAACTTATATACATTGATTTTAATATCATATTAATATAGAC
>JABFPN010006240.1:0-11855 GCA_022817305.1 Leptoteleia sp. ZL-2020 | reverse complement strand
GTGACAGGTTAAATTTATCGAATTCAACTGTTTATGACCACCTAAAACGCCTATTTATCCATTATACGAAGATCGTCTTTCATTTTCACAAAAAAAAAACGAAATTACTTTCCGAACAACCCAATATTACACACACACACGTACACGTTCGGCGACTGTCGCTTGCCAAGAGCTCGGATTTAAATCGGTCCGTTTGGAAGAGTACTTTCTTACCGTGCACCAAAAATAAATATCCCACAGACTCGTTAGGCGAGCGTCACGATTTGGCTGTGCGTCTCGCTCGCGCGCGCGCCACCGTTCAGCTGACTCTGACACCGATGAATGCAAATTATAATTCAACCGCGCGAAGTGCGCTGATTATGCGCTCAGTTTTTGTGCGTTAACGAGCATTTAATCGACCCGACGGTCTCTGCGTTAATGCGTTCGATTGAAGAGAAAATTGGGTTACTTTTAATTATGATTAAACGATACTGCGCAATGCCACGATAATGGCGCAGCCCCGTGCGCGTGCAGTGTTATTATTAGTCGACATTATTGATGATTATTCGAGCCGAAATATCAAGCAACGTCATAATAGCCGTGTAAATCGTAATAACGAGGGCGGCAAATTGGTGGAACGAAAATTCGCCGCGGACGTTCGCGAGTCATTCGAAGCTTCGCCGTGCTGCTTTGGCGCCCGTTCAATTAAGCCTTATGCGCGGAAGCGAAGAAATCGTAAAAGTCCGGGGGCCGGGAATTGACGACGAATCGATGCATGCTGTATCGCGCGTTATATTGCAGCGTATCGCCGCGTTGAAAGATCAATCCGTGGCGCAATGAAGCGAGCGAAGACGGTGCCGACGGTGGAAGGAAAATGACGCAGGGGGAAGCAGGCGAGGCATCTCTCGAAAGCCCTCCAGAGAACTTTCAGTGGCGGCGCTTCATCCTCACTAAGAACCATCCTGAATTCTTCTTTTCTTTAAGCCGAGCCCCGAATGACTCCTCGTGGACCCTCGACCGGGACCTTTGTTCTCGTAGGTCAAGAAAAATGTCGCACCCGACGCGAGTACAAAGTGGGGCAGTATCGGCTCTAGCGCAATTGATGGTACCCGGTTACCGCTCCGTGGCCTTCTTTTTGCTACCCCACACGAACGGTACGTCCAACTTGTAACGAATTATTACGGAAGTCGTTAAGTATTTACCGGGCCCGGTGTTTAATCGTCCGACGTGGGTTCGAAGTTTCAGAAGGAAACGAGCGCCAGTAAAACTTGTTGTCTCTTCAGGCGGATATCACTTTTCGTGACTGTAAGATAAAGAATCTTTACCGCTTCGACTACCGATCTGCCTTTTCCCGATCACGTTCTTGTGATATTTCCATGGCGTTCATATTTTTTAGCACCCGCGTGGAAACATTTTTTTGGATTAAATCTGAATTATATCTGGACGAAGTCTAGATACAGTATGGCAACAGAATGGACAGTCTGGATTTACAGTCTGGCAAAAGTCTGGTTCAGGAACGCGGCCCAGACTACGCCCAGATAACGTGCGGGGAAAAAAAAAGAGAAAAAAGGCTGGATCCGCGCGGGCAGTTTACGGGGCATCGCTGGCTTTTTACTGAACGCGCATTATATAGGCCGAAATTACAACAGTGAAGCCGCATTAAATCGCGCGTTTGCGCTCCGAAAGTGCGGATTAAAATGTTTAAATAAAAAAAGGTACAATTGCAACATTTTTCCGGGCGAACGATTGCGAGCACCGGAAGCGTCGGGGGGGGGGGGAGGTCGTTGTGTCCTATTTCGACCGTTTCGATGGAATTTAAAACTGCAAATTGACGCGTCATAAAGTATAATGTTTGACATGCAAATAGTTTAATAGAGAACATGATTTCGCCCATCCCCGCGTGAGCGTGAATGAAACAAGCTATGCCATTGATGACCGAGGGTATTTATAGCTTGCGGGGAATGCATAGCTGCAGCCTCGCATGGCTATAAAGCTTCGGTACAATTGTTGCGGGTACGCGCAGTTGAAGGCGCACGCAGAAGGCATTAGAGCCCGTCACTTCGGAAGCTCGCGGTAAGGCACAATACTGTCTGCATATTTGTTGCAACCGTTGCGCTTTGGATTTCGGCCGGGGCGAACCCACCGCGCGAGACTCCGCGGTGCAAAATTACGCGCGAAGGCATTAATTAGAGACTTTATAAATACGCCCCGGCGCGAACGCGGGCCAATCAAATATTTATCGAAATGAATTATCACGCCCGAAATTGTTAGAGGCTGTTAGAATTGCCCGTTCGACGATGCAAACCCTCGTCGGTCATAATTACTGCTAATCTAGCTAATTTGCGCGCGGTTTATTTCCGTCCGAATTGCTTGATAAGTGTGCGCGTTCCGTGGGGCTGTGGGTAGGAGGCGTTCCGAAAAGGAACAAAGGTTGTCGGGGCCGTGTCGTACGGCTGCTATAAAATCATTGAAATTCCTCGATGATGCGCGTAACAAAGCTCCAGTGGCGCGCGCATTCGCGTTGATTTCGCGTCATAAATAACGTAACGGCTAAGTGTAATGTTGAATGCGAACCGCCTATGGACTCATCAATTATTCCGCCGTTGTACATTAATGCAGCTAATGTAAAGGTGCCAAATTTGATGGAACAAGTGCGCCGGCGGCGTTTAATTGGACGTCCTTTGGCAAATTGGCCAATCGGAGACGCGGCTGCGCGAAATCATGTTACATTCAAAGGGGTCAATATTTGAGCGAAGGATTCGTTGCGCCGCGCGTTTATTTACTCGCGGGCGCTTAAATAACGTTTCGTTCGAAGTGCGATTGACTGTTTTCAACGTGGATTTATTATGGCGAGCCCCGGGGTGAACTCGTCATTGTGGCGAACAACCCCGGCTTTACAATCCATCTTCGCAATGGACACGGCGTTGTGGAAACTGACTAACGGTCGAGGGAAACAGTCAATTCTTTCGTTTACGAATCCTTTTCTCGGCCTTCTGTTTTTCTTCCATCGCGTAGAAGTAGTTAATGGTTTTCTTTTGGTCCACCCGCAGCGCTGCGTGTGAATGCCTTTTGCGCTTTGAATGAAACCTCATTTGTTTTTTCCATATGACGTTTCTGTACACTCGCGTATAGAATTTCCGCATTCCTCGTCGCAAAAAAATACCCAGGAATCGTTTTCATATTCAACGCTTAAATTATTTCATACGCAAGTACGTTCTTTCTTCCAGTTTTATTATTGTCGTTGTTTACATTTTTTCTTGACGTTGGTGATTATAATTTTCATTGTTAGTATACTCAGTTGTACGCTGTAATGTAATAGATTAATTCCTTTTCACAAGCGGACTTAAAATAATGATTCATATTACTCGGTTTAGCAAATTGTTGTAACTTGCATTAACATTCCGAAAGTAGTTGCCCATCTCTCTTATTTTTATTAAAATTCTTCGTATCTTTCATCTTCAACGAGGCGAATTTGATTAAATGAAATTTGAAGTAATGTTTGCTTTATTGATAAGTTTTTCTATTTCGTTTGCTGAGTAAACGCGATGTTCGCTGCAATCTTGCGATCTTATCAATGATTCTCTTAAATCGCCTTATATTCCGCTCACATATGCTGGTGTTGTGAATGCAGCGACTAGACACGGCGACGGCGCTTCTTTCGTACACCAGTATAGCATCTCCAAATGTTATTTCTAATTTTAGTGTCGTCGCTTCAGTGCCGTAACAACCTGTGTACCCAAAGATCCACAAGTATATCTCAGACTTGCGCAAAATAAAAAAGCACAAGACAAACTCAAAGCGTCTGCTCGGCGAATTATTTGATCAGTAAATATAAACATAAATAAGACAATCAACTCCTTGGCCAAATCAGACATAAATGCGCAAAGCAGCGAGGAATAAATAAATTTATTATTTAATTATTTGCGATGTTCAGTCAAAGAAAAAAAAGTGACCCAGACCCTCGGCCGAATCGCTTTTCGAGCGTAACTTTTGACTCGGCATCGTTTTAATACGATTAAATATCTCAAAGAACTGTTCGGAATTGTATAATTAAACATACCCAGCTTAAATTCATCCGAATTGCATTCTTGGGAAAATGAACTAGACGAGAATCCGGCACGGAATTCTTTCGAGACATTAATAATTCGGAATTCCCACGCTTATCAGCATGCATTTTATTTTTTGATGCCTTCATTTTCATTGCACGAATTCTTCGAATTACGCGAGTTATACAATTATTTGGAGACGGGCCGGATTAGTCGGATAAAACTGATTATACAAGCGTTACTTTCATAAAGAGGTTCAACTGCTGTACAGCGCTATGCGCTAAAATACCTCCATTTCGCTCCTTGCATTCGATACGCAAATATTATTTCTTCGTCTTGACCATGTCGGCAACAAACGGAGACGCTGTGTCAACGCGCAAAACCATACAGACCTTTCGTTTATTTGCAAGCAAGGCACGAGTACAAATGGCAGCGAAATAAATATTTATACGCGCGTCCTAATATTATCAGTGCTGCGCAGAACACGAGATTTAATTAATATACATTAATCCGCAATTGTATGCCAATAAAATTTGGTTAACATCAAACGGCATAAAGCGGTTAAATTCATGCGAAATTAGGAGTCGATCAAAAGCAGTTAGTTAAAAGGAAGAATGCGATGTGCGTCGGGTGTTGCACCACAAAGGAATTTGGTTAGCTTTAGCAAGTTGAACGGATTTTGCGGTAAGTTGCTAGTTTAACCAAACTGCAGCAAGACCTTCTGCGTCGCAAGGAAGAGAGGGCATCGCCAGCTTCTGAGGAATATTCCGCGAGGAGATGTATAAACGTTTTGACGCATCCATAATTCCACGTTTATATAATACATAAGGCGCGCGGTACATGGTATAAGCGATTTGACGTCTGCCTGTCTATGCTACGTCGATTACGAGCCACACTCGAAACCGCCGTGGTCTCAAAAGCGATTCTGAATAAATTATATACACTCCGCAAAGTTGTTCTTACGCAAACACTATTTCTCAAGTTAATAATACTGCCGCATCTATGTTAAGAAATTTAAATACAGTTGCAATCCAATCAACTCTCTTGAGATACATTTCTCTCTTTCGCGATCCCTTAATTATTAATCGCGCAAAATGCGCTTATTAAAATTTGAAACGTTCAACTACGCCGCGTAATTTTACTTTTGTTAACGTTTAAGTATTAATTCTCCCGGATAGAAGAAAGTTCAGTGCTATAACATAAACCTCGTAAAACATAACTGTGATTCTTGGACAAATCCCTCAAGAAAATTGGCGATTCTATAGATTTGTAGCAATGTAAATGATATCAATTTTATAAATTTGTTTTTAAAATTTCGCCACACGTTCAATAATGCATATTACGATATTACTGCTTACAGCTTACCTGCCACTTTTGTCCAAATCCAATATGTAAGCTACTTATGGGAACTACTATTAATATTGTGTTCCAGTGCTGTATTAGAACTTACCAACACCAACACCAACCGGTACTTTAACAGAACGAAATTTACATTTAATATGCAAAATATTCTTATTCAAATTACGAGAAGTATTAGTAAATCTTTTGCTATTTCGGAGATTATATTATTAATGATCCACGCTGTTTTACGTCATCGCTTGTAATAAAATTTAGTAATCTATTATTAATTTTATTCCGGATTTACATTACGCAAAATTGTTTGTTACAATTTTCCTCGCGTACAATTGTACAGAAGCAATGTTGTAATTTTGAAAAGTGAAATTAAAATGCGCGAATAAAAAAGTCGGTTTGAAGGTGACCCGGCACTCCTAAAATGTTGAAATAATAAATTTTTATATTTCGTAAGATTTATGTTTCGTACAAAGTAATGGGCTGAATGAAAAATATAGCAGCTTTGGCAGAGCCTGTGTCCGCAGCGAACCAACGAGCGACTAACAAGTGGAGATAAAATGAGAGACGGTCATTTCGTTAGACATTTTCGCCACACGCGCAAAATGTGGATGCGACAGTGAATGCCAGGTTCATACGACCGCGCATTACGCTTAATTTGCTTCCACGGTTCTCTTTAATCCGCTCTCTTTTTTCAACATGATAGCAAATAAAGTGCTAGTGGACCGACGATGACAAGTGCGCAATATTTATCATTGAAGCATGGCGACAAAATATCCCCGCCGGGCACGCGCGATTAAGCGCCAGAGAATTAGCGTGTCAAACGGCTAGCGAGTTTCATTCAATTATAAAATCACTTGGTTAATTTCTCATCCGCGCTTATGCAAATGATCGGCGGAAAAAAGGAATCACCGCGGACGGCGCAAAAGTAAACCTCTTCGGTAATTAAAGAGCCATTTTGATGATGAAATTCATATTACCCCGGCAGTCTTCAATTCCGTTCTTTTTTTTTTTTTCTTCTCTTTTTTTTCGGTGCCGACGTAATCCGCGCATTATTTCGGCGCTTTTTTGCTTCTGTATCTCAGTTTAAGTCAGTCTTAATCGTCCCTCCGCTCAAACTAAATTAGAATCTCATCTAAATAAATTTTCCAGTTCCATATTTCTCAATTTTGTTATCGCCGGAACTCGATTAAAATTCATAACACAAGGAGAAACTTTTGGGACTAAGCGCAATGTATTCTGCAGATTACGGAACAGTTAAGAGAGGCGGGGGCTTTTTTCCCGCATTTCTCGATGAAAGTGCAATCGAAAGCGGACGAATCACTGATTCGAAAATTCGCGAGGGACATTTTTCAGCGGCGCGGTATCAAATGGCGTGTCCCGCCCGATCATCCGCGGTGCGCGGAACCTGCTCCGAAACGCGAACGGATGTGTCGCGTAAAACCACTATTATGCAAACTGTCGGAGCGTTATGGGGCGAGCCGCTTTGACGATAATCATCCCCGGCCCACGTCTGCCAAATGCGCTCTACCATAAGTTATCGCAATTCCACGCATTAACTCCCGAGCCGACGTAATCCGCGTGGAAAACGTTCAAGTTTATGAAGATTTCGCGTTTTCCTCGGGGAGACACTTCACGCGCGACTCGCTAAACCATACATTTTATCCACTAATACAATTAACGACACGTTTGAATAGCGCGGACCGATAAACAGCCTTTGTCTTCAATGTCGCGATGGTGCGTTGCAACAAAGACACTTGCAATTCATGCATTGAGAAGGTGATATCGCTTGAGCCAACAATGTGCATTGTAAATTTAGCTAGCAAAAGTGCAATTTATGCGTTTGAAAATTGCCATTTGTGGTACATGCACTTCGAACTCTTGATGTAAAATATTTCATATTAATTTAAGCACATGTTTGAAAAGTAAAATATTTTCCCTTTAATAATAGAAAAAGTGATTCCCTGTAAAATAGTAACAAAAGATTTATATTGCACTATTATTTATAGCAAAAACATTCATTTTTTCAACATTTCCCTAAATTGGTATAAAAAATAGTAATTTATGAAATTTTGTTCCTTCAATTTAAATTCTGCAATGTGCATCGTCACAAGTCAACAATAATTAATAGTAATTGTATAATATTGTTAGTTAAACGCATTGTTCACTTTGTTTATAATTTAGATTGTTATTCTGTTTATTTTTACCTTAACGACACTCGATATTCTCAATTTTACAAATGCAGCGTTCGTAAATTTTTAATCAAGTGTCAAGAAGAGTTATTCTATTTAGTTCATATTTGTAGTGAAATGTTGTATGCGCCTGGTTCGCTAAATTTTATAAATAGACACGGTACATTATTTGTTGTAATTATGTCGAAAACCTAAATTAGAACATCACTTATGTATGAACTGCCTGTTAGATTGATACGTATGTGTAACATGACATCAAAGTTGACATTAACTAACTCCAATTAATTCAATTTCAACTATCTATCCACTTACGGATATAGAATCTAGAATTGTACACTTAATCCTATACGTAAAGGATGTGGAAGTCCCTGCATCCGATGAATGAAATTATTTTTATACAAAATCAGTCATTGTATTCAATTACAATGTAAACTACTAAATAATATTTCACAATAAAAAATAACTTTATTGTACTTCATTTTGATTAAGTTCATAATTTGGAAAAGTTTTAAATTAATTTATTATTCATTTAATTGATTATTTAAAACTATGAATTTGTTCAATATTCAATCCAATTAAATAGTTAACAATTTATTATGATTTTTTGGTAAAACTTAAGGTATAATTTATTTAATAAGATAAACTTTAAATCAAAACAATAAAATATTTCAAATATTTTATTTTTGAAAGTAAATTCATTCATCGATAAATTTATCCCCTTTAATTACCTATTCTCCCTATCAATCGTTTGGTTATCTACAAAAGAGAGATTCATTTGTTTTTATCGTCACAACCAATTGGAGGGCAGAATAGATAATGAGCTGAGATATGATAATGGCCGATACATTTGAATAATTTTTGAACAATTTGTTTCCGGAATTATTTTGTAATAATTCACACTTCTCTCAGTGTCGTGTTCTACAAAACAGAATATTTTTGATACATTGTAAAAATGTTTTTTACCAAAGAAATATTTTAATATACATATCCAAAAATATACAAACATTTCAGGAGACGAGGATAGAAATATTTTTGAAAAGTACTTCTGAAATATTTTGGAATATCTTTTATCGCTAAAAGTAATAGTGCCGACGTATCGTAGTGTCGTCAAGTTGTAGTGTCGATACTTCGTGTCGAAGTGTCATAGTGAAACAGTAATGAAGTCACTGAGCGAACGAGACATTCATAAAATATCGTAGAGATACTTTTCTCTTATAATATAGTAAAATAGAATTGATTCGATTAATTTTCATCTGAATTTTTGTACTCATGTTCACGGTAGAGTTGTTATTTTCGGAACTGAGTTTAAAGGTAAAGCGCTCGAAGAAGCGCTTCAATAATCTAGTTCAATAAAATCAAACGAAATTGAGATAAGTAATCTTAAATTTCAGTTGAACTATCTAAAATACTCGAAAATCAATGAAGAGTTTAATCTATACTTTTCAGTTTATGTCTAAATTCTCATAAAGAGTACTAGGAAATATGGTTTTATTTTATTGAAAAAATTACTAATTTTATTAGAGTTTTTGCTCGAGTAGTTAAAAACTACAAATATAAAATTCCCGTATTATACATTAATATATAATGTGTGTGATTATATATTTATAACGTATATTCTTATTACATTTTATAATACGTATCTCATACTCTATATATATATATATATATATAAATACTTTCTTCAAAAAGAAAATTAAATCAAATAAAATCCGTTATTCATCTCATTCCTTCTAGCATAATCATAATAAGAATCAAGCAATTCTCTTATAAAAATTTATCCCCGCAAATATCACTTCTTACAACTTTTGTATTTTTATGTGCATCAAAATTTAATATTTATTTTAACTTTTCTCGTATTTGATTATCTTTTTCCATTTTATATAATAAGAATACATTATCAAGTCGTAAACAAACTTTTGTAATAAAAATAAACGAATATTATGCTTTATAATGTATACATTTTAAACTTTGAAGCACTATAATTATTTACATTTTGTCATCTCTTCACCGCTTAGGCAACTGATTTCCCATTTAGTGGTTGTGCACGACAGACGATAGCTTTCCAGTAGGTCACTAGAAAAAGAGTTACTGATTTGAGGACTTCTTTCTTGTAGTTCTGTAAAGGAAACCTGAAACCCGTTACACAAGAGTATCAGTGGGATTCCAAATGGGATGCTTTCGTTAAAGAATTTCTGTATGACACGTAAGCATGCAAAAAGCAGCTTCTAATGTAAAATAAGCTTTTAATATTCAGATAAAAATATTCTGAAAAATTGGTTGCTCGTTATGAAACTTCATGAAATAAACTGAATCAAAAATAAATACACTTATACACTTTTCCAATTAATTATAACTTAAACTCAATCCAATTTTATCGTTAATAAAAAAATTACAATTCCGGTCGATTCATAATTATTAATAAAGAAATCCCTCCTACTCAAACGTAATTTAACTTTGATACATAAACATAAAATGCGATCGATATCTAATTTGAATATTTATAACACTATTATTTTCCTGTTTAATAACTTTTCCAAGTAAATTACATCCTGTACGTTTTTACAGACTTTTGTAAATCTTAAAAGAAGCCTCTCAGAATATTAAATATCACCAACTAATTTCACATTTTGTAAAATAACCCTAATAAAAGCTTATTTATTACTTAACAAAGTTACACTGTTACATTATATAATCGGTCCCTGTTTAACTACCTTACTCACGTCAAACTTGTGCGGCGCACGTTAAAAAAACAAGTAATAAAAGTATATAATTGAGAGAAAATCCTGATTTAAATTTAAATTTCACAGCCACGCGTTACAAAAAACAAACAATTAATTAATTTTACCCCGGTCTTTTCTTGAAATATTCTAATAATATTTTCGCAATGCGATAATTCGATTGTCTACGACTGGGCGACCAAGTCATCGTCGGAGCAAAAGCCTGTGCATACGTCGGGAGTTGTTACACCGCTGTCTGTTCATCCCCTTTAAACAATTTAACATGCATGTGGTAGAATAAGACGGAAAAAAGACGAGACTGAGAAAGAACGCAGGGAGATGTTTTGAGAGGCAGAAAAGCAGGAGGGAGGCGAAAAAGGCGAGGAAAGCAAGAATAAAATGCGAAAACAGAGGGGGTCGGGAGTGAAAGTGGGTGGAGGGAGGGGGGGGGCAGAGTTCCTCTAATTTGGGACCGTGGCAAAAATCGACACTCCGTCTAGACTAGTTCCGAATGGGACAGACGAGCAAGACAGCGGCGAGGAAAAGTGAATAGAAGAGTTAGATCGGGAGATGCGGATAAAGAGGAAAAGAGAGCATTAAAGGTAGGAATGAAAAGGAGGTGCCCGTACGAGAAGAGAGCGTTCTATTTATGTGTTCCACTTCGTTCTCGTGCGCTTGTCCGTCTGCCTCTCGCGATTTCCTTTCATCTCGTGACGTTTTTGCGGACGGCGTGTGTTATCCGCACAGAACGCAACACGGAGGCTTCCAAAATATCGGCAGACGTGCGCGAACTCGGCGGCTTCGACAGCCATGAAAGTGCATTTCATTTGAGTGCGCGCCCGCGGCACTCCCAGCACTCAATTTTTAAATATATTTCTCACCCAGTTTGCCGATATTATGACAAATGTTCTGCTTTATGCGATACGTTTCAGCGGCGCGCCACCGTGCCACTCGCGAAATCGTCGGAATATATGAAATAGCTTCTTAAAAGGACTTTGGGATTCTGCAAGTAGAATATGGCATGAATTTTAAGACACTTTTAATGCATAAATGTATAAGGAAATTATGCTTTTTACATGCATAGTAAATTAACGGTCGTGGAATAAAGTTTAGGTGTAATGAAGTTTCTTTTGCGAATCCGTGTGTTCGCATGTTAATATTTTGTTTTAAATCAGTCCGGAATGTTTAATTGTAAAGTAATACGTTTTTCCTTTATTTGTAACGGAAGCGCTGTTCCCAGATTTGTAAAATTTTTGTAACATTTACAAGCTTTTCTTATTTCAAAATTGAGATTAATATGAATTATAAAAATGAACGATGTTTCTAATAATATTATACTGGCTGGATAAGCGTACAGACTTGAAAACATTTCAGACATTATTATATAAAGTCAGAAAAATATCTCAGCCTGCTACCCGCGTGGAAAAAACATTGTGGCAGAGTCTATGGCAGCACTGTGGCTAAGACTGTGGCATGCGGGAGCCCACAGTCTTGGCCACAATAAGCCACACATGTTGCCGCAATGGATCGACTGTGGGATGTGGCCAGGAGCCACAGTCGAGCCATAGTGG
>JABFPN010006239.1:0-11857 GCA_022817305.1 Leptoteleia sp. ZL-2020 | reverse complement strand
TTTTACATCAGCAAAAAACCAGAAACTACATTTTATCTAAGTATAGCCAGCCAGTATTTTTGAAAATTCTGGATTTAGTTTTTGGCCAGTTACTGGACAGTTCTGGTTAGAAACTTGCTAGTGCCAGGGAAGTTTTTCTGGCTAGAAATTAGGTAAACAGTGCGTGACGATGCTGGCTAGTAACTGGTTAGTTTTTCATGCTAGTAACTGGGCAGAGACCAGTAAAATCTGGCCAGTTCCAAGCATAAAACTAGGCCAAATTTTTACTTGGGTTGTGTACAACCGGCATACACTGAAGGTAACAGCATTATAATACACGTTGGTGGGACAATTTTAAATTATCTCTCTATTGCGCAACATGTTTCTTTATACACTTGGGATAAACATTTGTATGGCGTTAAAAGTTGTTTGCTATCAAACAAAGCACAAGTCGAGTAATCGTAAACAATTTGTATTGTCTGATTAAATTAAAATAACATTATTAGTATTAGTATTATTATTATTATTATTATTATTATTATTATTATTATTATTGCTTAGAATATACACAACGTACTAAACCCCCTTTTACATGATATACTACTCTATTGACAGTGATAGATATTTTAACGACTTTTAAAAGATAATTTTTAAAAACATTCTCTAAATTATTTATAATAATTTTTTATAATATATATATATATATAATAAATTATAACATTTGTTATAAATGTTAACGAATCAACTGTATAATAATGATTTTTGCTCGAGCCATTTAACATGAGCTGATTGTGACGTCAATAAGCTGAATTAAAATCCAGCGTGTAAATGAATAAGTGCGTTTCGTTGGTCCATCGTTTGTCAAGTTGAAGAGTAAGGTAATAATAATATCGGCGTGGCTTTCCACCTCATTGTCATGACTATAAATATTGTACTTGCGGAACTTGATGTGTACATACAACTGTATACACATGCATTAATGGTCTCTGCACTTTAGCTGGCAGAGCCGTGTGCCACCGTAAAGATAATCAAAATTTCTCTCGTCAGATCGATGCTCCAGTTTTTACGAGGCAGTCTTGTAAAAACGCGCCGAAAAATAAATTGCTTCACTTTTTCGTGACTCTCGTGCCGTGCGCTATACGTCATCATCCATTAAAAATACCCAAAATAAACTTGTACTTCAAACGTCAAAACGAACCTCCTTGCATACGCTACTATTTATCACTTGCAACTCTTCCAACTGTTTACTTTTGCTTGAGTCATAATTGCATAAAACTCAATCGAACGATTCATTTTTTCGCGACACACGCGACAAAGTGGCGACCCAGTGGTGATTTTTCTCCCTAAAATACGGCAAAAAATTCCTCATTTCAGATCAGACGTAGTGAATTAGAAATGTCAAGATGGAAAGAAACTGGTCTCAGCTGCAGTCGTTACAACTAAATTCACGTGCAACTCTTCTCAGGAAGCTATCTTTTGGAAGTGGTTTCATCAATGATCTAAATGTTAGGTTCAAATCTATTTCCAAAAGATGGCTTTCTAAGAAGAGTTGCAATACGTCAAAATTAATTTAACAAATTCTAAATATGCTTAATTGTTTACGTACTTTTTTTAAATTAATTTTAATTTTATTATTTAAATAAACCTTTTACCCAATGAAACGAACAAATGGAAGTCATCGAACTGTGTTTAAAATATTATTATTTACTTCATCAAATATTAACAAGATGAAATAAATTTCTATACATTTGACAAAAATAACGTGCCAAAATATTATTTACAGATAACGGAAAATGTCTTGGATGGAGAGAGGGACCAAACAAACCTTACCAGTGGCTGCACTACAATGAAACTCTTCTTAGGGCGAAAAATTTTGGATCGGGTCTCATATCGTGCGGCTTGACTCCAGGCTCGCAAACTCTTGTAGGACTTTATAGCCAGAATTGTCCAGAGTGGATTCTGACGGAACACGCGTGCTATACGTATTCCCTTGTTGTCGTTCCTTTGTACGACACATTAGGTCCTGACGCCTGCGCCTATATCATTAATCAAGCAGAAATCAACTTGGTGATCGTTGAGGACGACAAAAAATGCAACTCCCTCTTGGACAAGGCACCAAGGTAAATTACCTTAAATTTTATTTCTCCTTCAAGTCTAAAATTTTAACATTCTGTCGAAAAATTTAAAGTCAACGTCCAACTGACCGAAGAAAAATCATAGTACACGATTTTCGACTTTTGGACAAGGGGAAGCACTTTGTAACAAAGTAAATTCAATGTACGTGACATTTTGTATGTACACCGAGGGGAACTTATTAATGTGACCGCAGAATAAAAACTACTTAACCTCACTCTACTCCATCGCTTAGATATATTGCTCTTCTTTCTTTAAAGATGTCCATTTTTATACTAATAAATTTCTCTCGGTATATAATTTGCGTGGAAATTTGTCTTATTTCAGCATTTTCATTTTTATGTTGACCTGAAACGCACTTGAAAGCAGTATAAAGTTTATTATTATTAATTTTATATTGTTTCCTTCTTCAGATGTTTGCGAAAATTAGTAGTAATAAAAGAGACAAGGCCTGCAACGGTTCAGAGAGCGAAAAATCGTGGAATAGAACTTTTAAGATTCGATGATGTAGAAAAAATAGGTGCTCAAAAAAGTCAACCAGAAGTGCCACCGAGACAGATGGATCTCTGCACGATATGCTACACTTCCGGTACTACGGGAAATCCAAAAGGTGTAATGCTGACGCACGAAAATGTTATGGCAGGTGTTTGTGCCGTGCTTCTTCAGTTGGGGGACCACAAACCTACGTCACAAGACACCATGATCAGCTTCCTACCACTCGCTCATATGCTAGAGAGATGTTGCGAAAATGCTATGTACATGGTCGGTGGTTCCGTGGGATTCTACACGGGTGATATTAAAAAGTTATCGGATGACATGAAAGCCTTGAGGCCTACAGTGATGCCTGCTGTGCCAAGACTGCTTAATAGAATGTATGATAAGGTGAATTTAAAAATAATCGTTAAACCAGCCAATACAATTAAACATTTTCATATCAATTCGACGTATCAGATCGCATCAGATCCGACACGATACATTAATAATATTTATTAATATCATTTTCAATAAGGGTGTACCTGCGTTAAATACATCTATACAATTTAAAGTGATAATTTAGTGATAAATCTTGTTTTTGTTGACGAGTAATTTGGGAAGAAATCTTTGTATATATACAAACTTTAAATAATTTCTTCCAGAAATACCATTGGCATTCCTGAAGTAACAATTTACTGTTACATTATAATTATTTTTAGGACATCGCTCGAGATATTTTCTCCATTAAACAAATTGGCTTAAATAAACATGTAGTAACTCACCACGCATGCGATGCAAACGCGCAAAAAATAAATAAATACTAAATATTCCAACGAATTTATAAAAATAAAAAAAATGTAGACGCTACTGAAATAGTGTATCCGTGATATCCAAATTAACTTGAGAATAAAAATATGATTAATTTTCCATCCACTGCTCAAATAAATATTTACTCAATTTTTACAAAAAAAAAAAATTTTACATATATATATATATATATATATACATATATATTATTACGAAACTTCTTTTTTTTTGTTATGCTATTTTACGTCATGTTACGAAATTAATAAAAGTTACGAATAAAATAAATGTATATGTATATAGTTACGAAAATGTCTGTGATCAATTTGGATACAATTATACGTGAAAAAGTAAATAAATCACAAGTATCGGCTTACTTCTGATAAGTACCGTTGACATTCTGATAATTTATAGTTGTTTAAATTTACATAATTTTGTGCAATACAGATTTATGATATAATATCTGTGTTCATTATGTATCTGGAAGCAGAAAATAATCATGACATTTTTTAAAACACTTAACAACGGAAACATGTTACCTTCAGTTTACCACATCTCGTAAACCTACGAGCAACAATTGTATTGAACGACAGAGTAAAGACGAAGAAGCAAAAAAACACTGAAAAAGTAATGATTATTTTATCTTTCGTACGTAAATAATGAATAATATGGATATTGCGGCGATTGATCGTGTGACTTGTCGTGTAATACGCGGTTATAATAATACTTTGCGATACTTGCGTATTTGCCAAAGAGACAAAATTGCGGTGCTTAAATGAGGTACGCAAAATGGAGAGCTATACCAACAGTTGATTCTGAATGTATGAAATTTTTTTTGGTTCTAAATTAAGCCTGAAACCTATCATGAATGGTGTCGAGCTATGTTCTGATAACAATTACAAAACAATAACGAAAGCATTTGAAGAACAAACGTTAACGCAATCTTGTTGAAATTCTAGGTTCAAACGGAAATCCAGCATTCGTTTATGAAACGAATGCTTTTTAACATGGCACTTCGAGCTAAGGAAGGCGAAATTAAAAAAAGCATAGTGAGGAAAAACAGCGTCTGGGACAAGCTAGTTTTCAAAAAGATTCAAGACAATGTAGGCGGCAGATTAAGATTAATGTTAGTCGGATCGGCACCATTAGCCGGAAATGTCCTTACGTTCGCCAGGTGTACTCTTGGGTGTCTTATCGTAGAAGGATATGGCCAGACTGAATGCTGTGCACCAATTACATTAACCATTCAGGTAAACCTTTTTTCATTATCATTATTTTGATTAAAATCAATATTTCAATATCAATTATTTATTTTATTCTATAGCAACTGTAGAATCCTAATCGTCGTATAACGAAACGTGCACAAAAAATTCATTATACATCTACAATTTATATAATTTACTTCGTTTTTTTTATTTATCAAATATATTAATTTTCTTGCCAGTGTTGGATTCTTACGATAAATTAAAGCAGCATTAAGTAAATTAATGTAAACATTCTGTCATCATGGTTAATACTGTATAATATAGGTGTATGTACGATGAAAAGGAAATATTGAAACTCAAAACTATTAATAAGTGGAACAAAGTAATAGTTGTTTAATTAATGGTTGTGCCCAAAGCAAACAAATTCTTCATCTAACATTTAGCGACATGACACACGGTTACAGAAATTTGAAAGATTGAACGATCACGCCGGAAAAGTATAAATAAAAATGAACTTGATTTAAATCAAGACCATGGGGGCTGCGAAACGTGGGTAGAGTTAGATCCCGGTTAATTGTGCCTTGATATCTTTAGAATTAATAGTCCGGCGTAGTGATATATTTCAGGGAAATATTTTAAAACGTGTCATTGCTTAAAAAACTAATCAACGCTATCTGACGCCAAAGAGCAAGCCTTTGATATTCGGCGTGAAAATATTTTCCCTCGTATTATTTCTTAAAATGATTTCAATTTTAACTAATAACTATATTTTCTTCGACTTGGACGCTGACCAAGGCGGCATTTATGCATTCATTTGCCCAACTGCCTGCTTTTGCCGTATTATTTACCAAAGCTCAACTTGTCGATCCATTAATTCTTAATTAATCCCAATAATATTTACGCAATCGTTATTTTTGTATAATAAATTTTGAGCAATAATGTCGCGGGATAATAACTGCGAACGTTCGCAATACTTCAGTCGTCCAGCCACCAAAACTGTTATCGAACTAATAATGAAGTTAATGACAGCTGAGAGGCATTTACTACGTCGAAACGCTTCACTTTATTTCGCTACAAATCAAACATTTAACGTAGTAAGCAATTCAGTCGCGTCGATCTTGGTGAAAAATAAAATTCTTTGTAAGAAAGTAAAAGTTATAAAGTGATTTGTGCTAATACATTGGATTGCGAATAAACAATTTTGGCCGTGTTTACAAAGAGATGTAACAAAAGTTCCGCTGCTTTGGCAGGAAACTTTTTTGTGTTTATTTAATTAACACGCAAATTTGCTGGTAGAACAAGCGCTTCTTTAACAAGATTCTGTAGCTGACTAAAAATCAAAATGACCCACGTGGTGTCTGTCTATTTTTACTAAAGCAAAAACGATGAAATACAGTGAAACTGGCAGTACAGTCTCATTCTCTTTTCACTCCAACGAATATACAATCATACCTTCTACAGTCATTCGCGTTAAGAATAGATAATAGATAGTGTACATTGTATCTTACACTGAGAAAAATATAACAGAAAAAATTACTGTTTTTAACTGTATTTGAGCCACATGTCCGTCTTTTGATAAAAATTACCGTTTTTTAACAGAAAAAATTTCGGTTTTATCTATAAATATGATGTTTTTTAAACTAGTGTATTTGCTTTTAAAGAACAGTCATTTTTATTAAAAGACGGACATGTGGCTGAAATACAGTTAAAAATAGTAATTTTTTCTGTTATATTTTTCTCAGTGTATAAACAGTACGTATTCGTAATAATATAAGCTGTGGGGTAATATACTGATAATAATTGTTATAATTCTTATTGAAAAAGGATTTAGTGACAAATTTACTTTGCACTGTAGCGTGAAACATTTTTTATATCCAAATTATAAAATATGCCTCCTTTAAAGAATCAGATCCGGTCAGATCCGACTACTGTTGCTAAATGATAATTTGAACAGAAGCGATTTGGTACAAACTGATTGTACTTATGGGATCCGCTTTAGGAGAATAATTTTCTTCTTCACTCCTATCGTTGAAACATTAACGTTAATAATTTTTAATTAATGTTTTCAGGGTGACCACGTACCGGAACATGTGGGTCCCCCGGTGGCCTGTTGTTGTGTGAAACTGATCGACGTACCAGAAATGGAATATTGGGCAATGAATAATCAGGGTGAAGTTTGCGTGAAGGGTGCAAATGTGTTTGTAGGGTATTATAAAAATCCGGAAAAAACGGCAGAAGTGATTGATCCGCAAGGATGGCATCATACGGGCGATATAGGAATGTGGCTGCCGGTAATTTGTTTTCATTTTATTTTAAACAGTTGCTTTAAAAGTGTGCTTCTTGGAATTTTAGTCTATTTTTCAATAAACATAACATTCCATTGAAAGTATTGTATACGTTGAGAAAAAAGTTACGTTAAACACGATCATACTGTACCACCAACGACCAGCGGTACTGTAGTATTATAACGACCAATTAATTTCTTGCAGAATGGCACTTTAAAAATTATTGACAGAAAAAAACACATTTTCAAATTATCGCAAGGCGAATATATTGTTCCTGAAAAAATAGAAAATATATACATTCGAAGTCAGTACGTGCACCAGGTCTTTGTTTATGGCGAATCCCTCAAGTCGTGTGTTGTTGCCGTTGTTGTGCCTGACGTGGATGTTGTTAAGTGCTGGGCGCTTGAAAACAACATACCCGGTACTTTAAGCGTGCTATGTGCCAACCCCGAGGTAAAAAAATTGATACACGATGACATGCTGGCGTGTGGAAAAGAAGCTGGACTAAAATCTTTCGAGCAGGTAAATGGCACAAAAAACCGTTAACAATTTTGAAACATAATAGACCGTATTTTATGCTCGATTTTCAACCCATTTTATCCGCGTCTTCTTGTGGCAATTGATTATAAAAATGAAAATGGTGAAGGCGTCTGCTTGGCGAGCGTCGGGACACGTTTGCTCCGGTACCTTGGCTTGGCGGCGTTTTTTCACCACCCCGACTCGGCGAACGGGAAAGTGCTGACTGTACACACTTTGTCGTTCAATCTTACATAACAACGCGTCACCCTGTTATTTCTTGATGATTATTAATAATTTTCTTAATCGTAGTTTAGAATACTTTAATCTCATCTCCAAACATTTATTGCACAATGCACTGCGCAACGATTGCAACTACGAAATCAATTTTTCTTTTCTCCTTTTGTTTAGGTGAAAGACATCTACCTTCATCCAGATCCATTTTCGGTACAAAATGGTCTATTGACACCGACGCTGAAAACAAAGCGACCTCAGTTAAAAGCCTACTTCAAACCCCAATTGGAGGATCTGTATCAGCAGTTGGACTGATATGACTGAATTCTGGCCTTAAATGATTTTTACAAATACACTTTTGCAACACACGCGAGAAAATACCGTCTTTCGTTCCTAAAAAAATGAGATAAAATACCCAATTTCAGTCAGGCGGCAAAGGTAAAGATATAAAGAAAATAAAATAAAAGAATCAGGAAAGAAAGAAAAAAAAAGGCAAGTTCTTTTCGTCTTTCCTCTCGTCACTCGACTGTCGTTGGGCAAATTTTATCCCTTTATTTGGCACGATAATCGCCGTTTTCTTGCATTTGTCACAAACACATGGTGTGCCACACGGAACGAATGCGTTTCCCAACTCGTGTGATTGCTATTCGCACAACATTCGTTCCTAATTGCACGAGCACATTTAGAAATAATAACGCTGTCACGTAAATTGCCTTCTATTGAGGAATCGTAATCTTCCACACAATATCGCCTAATAATAAAAGTACATTTAATATGTGCACACAATGCTCGTATAATTACACGCGCACTGATACAATAAATAAACCGAAAAACATAAACGCCATTAAGATAACTTATTGTTAAGTGATGATGATGAAAAGTGTTATTGTTAGGACCGAATACATTTTCTAATTAGAATTTTAAAACAAGATTTTTTATTTGTATATTCTTTTTTATAATCCTTACCCGTTTCCCTTCCTTGTACGTATCATTTTTCATTTACTTTGTTGTAATAAAATATTAAGTAAGTTTGAAGATTGAGAAAAACGGCGGCACTAAAATGTGAAAAATGAAAATCTACAATTCGACGAAAGGACGAATAAATGAAGCATTTATTTGATTACAAAGAAAAACATTTTCAAGTGGCAAATATTGCATTAAACGAAGGAACTTATTGTCAACATTAAAATAAAAGAAAATATTGCTCCAAATAAAATGCAAAATTTTGCCTACGATATCGTACTGATGTCTTTATTCTACACATATATCCCAAACATGCTATTGAGATAGCAGAACGTGGCGCACAATGCTGGTGAATGAGTAATAAAATTATCAGAACGTTTACGATAATATCAATGAGTAGAGTAAAAAAAAAACTGTTCAGTACTTCGGAAACTCTACTCTCGTTCTCATTTTATATCATAATAATTTCAAACTTTTATCGTGAAATAAAATGCCAACAGCAACTGCGTCGATTACACTGAAACTTTCATTTAAATATTAAAAATTGTGTTTATAAATTTGTGCAGGAGCAGCCTAATTAAGAGAGCAAAATTATATTTCAAAGTACAATGCTATTTTGCGCGTTAAAATCAACTTTGACTCGTTTTTTATTACTCGGAATGTCGGCATTTATAATTTCTAATGTATTTGTATGTGATCAATATTGTTAAGAGGCATTTAGGAAAAATCAAAATCTATGTTCGTAAACAATCGATTTTATTGAATGTTTCTGTTTGAATATATAAGGTCACTATAGCCATCCTTTGAGTTAATAATATCCAACGAATACTCTTTGCAGTAAATAAAGGAAGGAAGTCAGTGTAATTATCAAATATTTCCTCTTCCAACTATTTTATATGCTTTGTTCTGTATCCATACTTGGTATATAATTTGAAAATATCAAATTCAAAAGCTCGGCATGTTTGTCTCATCCAGTGTTGAAAACGAATTTATGTTAAATTGTTTTCAGCTGTCAGCGATCAGGTAACGAATATATGATTTTTCTGACGTGATCTCCATTAAAATGGCAATAACAACAACAACAATGGTAACATTATAGATGATAAATTATAATTAACACTCAATTTGCCGCCAGAACAATATGACAGATATTTTTGTAAAGTTGCTAGCAACGGGGCTACATAGTCGGTCTTAACTCTTTGATACGAAGCTGTAATATATCACAAAGCAGACTACGATTATAAGTACGATAGCTACCAAGGCGAGTATCAACCTCTGCTGAAGTGCTCTGAAGATCATTCCTGACAATACGCGAGAGCCTCGACCTAATTCTGCATCTGTTTCTCTTAACTGCAAAAGCATAAATTTGTTTTTAAGTGAAAAATCAATTTTTAAGCAGTAATCGATACAAATTATTCTAACAAATATTTTATTAATTAATTAAATAAAATGTCATTTTTTTTATCCAAAAAGGATATAAAATTTATAATTAATTAAATATTAAGCGGGAATAGCCAGAACAAAATGGATTGTCTGTAATTGATTTGCAAAAAGTCTGAAGAATGTCATAATAAATGTGGGAAGAACTTGAGATTTCAATTCGACAGATTGATTGTGATTTATAAGTCTTTGAATATTTGGCAGATTTTTTTACAAATTTGCTGCAGTATGGTGAAAAATTAAAACTTGTATGTTTTTTTTTTTTTTTTCATTTTTTGCAAACCATTCACATGCAATTTGATTTCACGCGGGTATTTCCTTCCTCTTTTATTTGAAAAAAGACTGATAATAAACGTACTCTCCCCCGACTTCTTTGTATCGTTTCTCTTTGGTCATGAAGATCCTTCAGCACCTGTGCACCAATTTCTTCTGTTTCTAATACCATACGATATCCATTTTGTAATGTTCTTCCAGTGCGGTCTATTTTTTCAGACGTATCCAATAACCTTTTTCGCTGATCTTCCATTAGTCCATTCTCCCAAGATTCCTCTGAACCCATATCTATAACTTCGTCTTTAGATTTTCTAGCCAAATGAAATTCTTGCGTCAGTCGTTTTAATTCCACTCTGTGACTTTCCACGCGTACTCGAAGACGATCTCTAAATGCACCGGAAGTTCCCCGAACCTCCAGTTCCATTTGTTCCAACTAAAATACAATTGTTACAATTGATGATTGTGAATGATAATATTACATTTAGAATAAAATAAAATGAGTCTATAATTTATTCGATAAATTGTTTATTATAGAAAAAAATTTATTTAATAAAAACGTTGAATAATTGTATGTTATTTACGAGTATAAGACGTGAAGCAAATAATGTTTTTTTTTTCATATTCAACAGTGAGTAAGACATCAAATATGACATAAACAATTATTTAAAGAACATAGATTTTACCAATTCATTTGCTTCCTCGAGTTGCCTGTCAACATCCTGAATGAAAGCTCTTCTTTCGCCTATGAACAAAAATTGAATTTCAATGACAACGTTTGAGATTCTTCAAATTATCTGCTTTTTGTATTTCTTTAATTAATTTGTTACAATTACGAGCGAATTATAACCGAATGTAATTATTTAATAATAAAACTATAAACATTCCCATAATGGTCTGAAATAAAATTACTTACCACCTATTAAAACAGAAATTCGTCCAATTTTCGCAGTGATATCCGCTGTCAAAACAGCATATTGCTGCTCGTAATTATCAATGAGTGACGACATCTGTTTATCATTAAATAAATAGAATATACATATAAATATCTATAATTTGTATTCAGTACTACGCATCGTAATGCAAAGTCGTGTACATATCGGCATCGTGCACTAGAAATCAATTTCACACGACACTTGTTTCGTGTTGACCATGTTGACACTCGGAACGTGCACTGAGCGTAAAACTCATAGATTACTTCATTGTTAATAAATATTAGATTAAACCATGTGTATGCAACTATCTATGCTGGGTGTACACTGGTAGCGTTTTTCCTTGGTCAATTCTGTCAGGTTCTGTAGTTCCGGAACCTACTCCAGAACTAGCTGAATTATATGTACCGAATGTACATTGTACACTTATTTTATTCATAGTGCACATTCTATATACATTTTATATACTAGGGTGTATTTCTCTTTGTATTACACTCGACCAGCCCAGTGACACGGCCTATATGTTCTATTGTATAAGTTTAATTCTTATTTTCCGTTGCCGCTGAAGGCGCTGATGGCTATCCGACCGAAATTCTAACGTCACGTGACCTTCGGGCTACAT